>JAPWTK010001336.1:0-56892 GCA_029963805.1 Aromia moschata
CCTTAAAAATAATATTTTACCTTCGACGCGACTACATTCTTTTGACCACCTCGTTTTTTCCGGAAATGGCTAAAGGAAATTGTAATTTGTGAAAAGTATTACGTTTTTACCACCTGAGACTATAATCTAGTAGCATATATAAAAAAATAAAACTGCACAGCGTCAGGCATCGCGATACTAAAATCGTAGAAATGGTCTTTTAATTTGGAGTTTATTTTTTAAATACTTTTTATATTTATACATTAAAGAGTGCGTTAATTACATTTTTAAATATTATTTTTTTTAACTTACTTAGATTAAAACTATTATAATGTATTTAATTTCAAGTAAGTAAAAAAAATCTAATAATTGTGTCGATACATAACTTGTCGAAAAACCAATCTATTTTTTATGATCTACTAAAATTCATTCTAATTAAGATTACGTATTGTTTAGTGGTAATCTATTTTATTTTCTATTATCAAGACTGCCATAATTAACAGTAGGGAAATATTATGTTCCATAAATTTTTTCATTTTGTAAATATGGCGAAACGCTTCTGGTAAAAATGGTGACCTAAATTTTAAGCTTTCGATAAAAAAAATAATAAAAACCTCGATTAAAAGCGTATCAAATTAACAATTCAGCTTTATCAAAGCACCGAAAATTAAATATCAACCCCAACAGAGTGTCAAATCAAGCAATGATAAACGCTTTATCCACTCAAGATAAAAAACATTAATTAAAAGATGTACCCACTAAAACTATGTCAACAACAATACACAATTTACTGCGTCGTATACAAACTGTTGTCGACGCAGTAAAATATTTCAATTTAAATAAAAAACCTTTTTTAGCAATTATAGTCCAAACAACTAACGAAATGAGTCATCTTCGTTATCTGAGGTAAATAAAAGTCTCAGTTCAATATAGTTTCACAAGTGATGGGGATTGCAAGCGATGCGGTATATTGTAATAATCAGTTGACAGCCAAGAAAATTAAATCAATGGGACAACTTTTGAGTCCCAAAATTGTCAGTATAACTTTTGATAATGATAACTAAAGTTGGCATACAGCAACGCAACACATAGGAAACTCGCGTAGCATGAGATGGGGTCGCCTCAATTCGTATTTCTTTTAGTAGACCTGCTGGTGCTGTTGTAACAACCTCCGCTATACGAGGTGTGGCTATTAATATTATAAATTAATATTATAAATAACCGAACTGATGCTGCTACCAGCGCTGTGAGCGTGTCGCGACATGTTTGAATAGAACTGTGTCTGGTGATACAGCCTGAGCTCGCTGGACAAGCCAGTGGGTCGCTCAGTTTGACTGTAGCAGTCGTTTGAATTAGTTACTAGATAGAGTTATCTAGCAAACCAAAAAGGCGAGGTTGTGATATGTATTTTCTATTTTTATTTTTAATGGCGGTTAGTGTATGTATGTTTCTCTAACCTCAAAAGTTACAATATCTAAACGCCTTAAATTACAGCTTCATATGTTTCGTAAATCATAATTAGTCTTGCAAATGATTTGGATCTTTGGAAAGCTAAATCACATCTGCTTTAAAATTATATTAAAAAATGTCGAATGTACCTATGTTTCTCTAACCTCTAAGAGGTCACAATATTTAGACGTTCTAAATTACAACTTCCTATACGTTCCTAAAACCTCAGTTTATTACATCCTAAGAGACTTCTCTAAGTCACGTGTTTCTCTTATTTCCGCGGTAATACATCCTTAGTATTTAATTCGTTTATAAAACACACCTCATAATCACGCCCCCACGTTCAGCTTTAAATTAGCCCCGTGACAGCCTAATCCCTCAGCCCTGAAATTAACTCATGTTTTTTTTACCCGTTTCCCCATAAAAGCGCTTGATACGAGGTCACAACTATTTAACGTGTGGCATAATGAATGGCGTTACGACGTTTAACTAGTAACACATGTTCTTCAAGAGATAGGAGGGATGTTAGGGCAATAGGTCCCATAAAAAATTCTCCGAGACCCTCTGCGTGGATTTTTTATGAGCTTAAGCATAGAGTGTGAGTTTAGTATATAATTTTAGTGCTCCCTTAAATATTTTTAGTGTTTATGACGTTTTAAGTTATAAATAAGGATTTTTAAAAAAACTGACTTTAAACCTATAAGTACTTAACTATTAGTCTTTTAGATTTGTTCTTGACATTGAAGTTAAGGAATATTGTATCGAGAAACTATTAAAGAAAAAAAATATATGCATTTTGTATGGATGTTACTATAGTTTATTAAAATAAAATAGTAAAGCTTATGTTTTCTTACACCATGGAGTTCTTGTACTTAAGAACTGTAAATTCATGACTTACATCCAAAAAAATTGGCCTGAGGACTGGAAGTTGTCAAAATGCCAGATTAAAGAATAAGCTATACTGAACTAAACATTAGAGTAACATTCTTTACATTATTATTATAATAATTTCACCCACTTTTTAGTCGCACTTCTCAATGTAAACGCTGGGAAATATTCACCCATTCCTGCTGCAGACAGTGATGGCTTGACATCTTATCCCCACCTCCAGCAAAAATTAGGCTCAGGCGAGGGGAGACAATTCATCCTATCCCAAAACCTTTCTAACAATATGACACGTTTGTAGGACAACTGCCTTCTGGCCATTTGTAATAATATTACAAGACAGTCCTAATGCCACTATGTTCTTGGCGAATCTGGTCTCATCACTTCCTCTGCCGATATTACTGGGGAGTATGTCTCCACCTTCTCCAATTTCCATAGGCGCTTCAGCTCGATTGATAGATTTTCGTATTTCGCGATCTTCTCCCGTTCAGTCCTCTAAATGTTGTGGGTAAGTGGCACTGCGATGTCTATGATGATCCCTATTCGTTGTTCCTTGTTGATCCTCAAGATCTGGTCGGTTGAAGTCCACTGTTCGGTCGGTAATGATTAGCCTATCCCAGTATATCACTACTTCCGATTCCAGCACAGCTTCAGGGGTGTATGTGTAGTATGGCGGAGTAGTCGCTAACAGACCATACTTCTGGAGTGCTAGTTGCTGACTGCTAGCGCGGAACACTCTCCTATTATGTGTTTTATAGTTTCTCCTGCAGATTCACATTTCCTCATAGGTCTTTGACGTTGTCTCTCAGGATATGTTTCTGGTAATTTCTTGTTTTTATAACCCTGTCCTCAATAGCAGTCAAGAAGCCTTCGGTTTCGGGGTACAGATAACCGAAAGTAAGCCATTTTAATGAATTATTTTTGTCGATGTGGTCTGACTGTAGCATTTTTGGAAAACGGCCCTGTAATGCATGTTCCATCCACTGTGTCTGGAGCTCCTCTTCTGTTGGTATGTCGACCGGAAGAAGTTCATATCCTAGGCTCAATCTAGGCGTGTATCCAGCGTCCTCTTTTGCTACTGCGGTTATTAGCGGGTCCCTATTCGTTAGTAGTTTTCTTCTTAAGGATGTTGCTTCGTTAAAGCACTGATGATTTATGTTTAGTAAACCTCTCCCACCTCGTCTTCGAGGCAGGAAGGTAATTATTATTATATTTTTTTTATTATTATTATACTTTTCTGCAAAATTTTTAGAAATCAGATATCCATAGTTTTTGCGATATTATTATAGGCCCATGCTGGTGGGATATACAGTATATGATCCATTATAATCAAATTTAAATTTTTCTTGGGCAAAACCTATTTTGTTCTTAGTTATTTGCTATTGGCTCAACTGGTTCCACATTTACTATTGGATTATCAGATCTATTAGACGATTAAAACCGATTAGACGGTTAAAATTGTGATTTTAACCGTCTGCCAATGTGTTAGGTGAAACAAACGCGTTGAGTGCACTGTAATGTTTTGGTGTTATGCGAAATGTATGGAATATTTTATTCGTTTTTATTGGTCGTGTGCAGTATTTTAAAGATCGTCAGTTGCAAATTTAACATTTAAACAGCATTTAAAATTTAAATTTGATTTTCTAGAGACAAATTAACATGTCTTATTAAATTTAATTTTAAGTTTTATGCAACATTCCTGGCTACTCTTACAAATGGAAACTACATACTAATTAATAATTATTATATAAGCGACTATTTAGCGTACTGCTAAAACTCATTTTGTTGTGATTATGAATAAGTTCAAGAAATGTTCTTCATAAATTTCACCTTGCCAAATTCACAGCTATTAAAGTGTTGCATTTTTTTCAAGTCATTACTTTAATTTTACATATCTACTAATTTTTTAAAAACCTTAATTCCTACTTGATCTTACCCCTAGGTAAGATCTAGTATTATCCACAAAAATCATAAACCTTAAAGCAAACAAAATTTGAAAAATAGTGAATCTCAAAAAAGATGATTATTCTACCAAATTAAGTAAGCTTGAGTACAAAAAGCATTTGACTTCAATTTCCATTAACTTTTAATGAAACACTGATTAAGTTTTTTCGGCAAAAGAAAGATCTTTCTCTAGAATTAAAAGTACCTATATCCATCTACGTTAATTTCTAATTACTTCATTCATCATTTGACTTCTACATTTAATTTATATGAAATTATTTAGTCTGTATAAGTAGCTATACAGTATTTTTTTATCCTAGCTGACCATGCAGAAATATTTTTAATGGCACAAGAAAAAATTAAAAACCTAGATTTTTTATCTGTTTAGATATATGGGATATACATCTAACTGTCCCTTAATCATAGTGGTGCAATACGAGCATCCATCACATTTTCTAGCTGTACTCTCTTTCATTTCGAGAAATCCTACTCGAAAAAGACCATCCCAAATATAATAGGGTTCAAGTCTGCAAATTGGTGTAGTCTATTTATCCCAGGTAGGTACATCATAGGTACACAACAAAAATCACTCAGTATGTGTGTAATCATTATTATCAATTATACCAAGTAATTAATTATTATGAACAAAATGGAACACATTTATTTCTAAAGATATAATGTTTCTTTTGCTGAAAAAAAAACAGAAGTTATGTAATCGTTTAAGTTAAAAAAATTAAATTTAAAAAAGTGGACAGCTCCGTGATGATGTACAGCTTTCGCCATCTACCTTTGAGTGGCTAAAGTTGTATCAAAGTTAACACAAACTACCTTAAATACTTTAGTCGCGCCATCTAGCAAAGGATGACGGCTATACTAGCGCCATCATGTGGCCAATAGAGTAACTATTATATAAAAAGTGTGAGTAATTTAAACTAGGAAGCAATATTATTTATAATTTAAATGTTGAGCTTTAGTCTTTTACGGCAATAGTTACTTAACACTCGTATATATTTCAGATTTTATCTACTCACACGCTAAGTTAAAATTGAAAGTCAAATACATATAAAACATCCACAAATGTAATCACATAAAATTTCAGAATGGAAAGTACTAAAATTCAGGTTCCAAACAACCTACATTAGATCTAATTCCACAGGTAAAACTGAATACTAAGAGTACGTACCTAATTGTTGAAGTATTGAAATATAATAATAATTATAAAATAGGTCAATATCATCTACTCAGACTTGCATGTACATATAATATCCTAAAATTGCACACATTTAATTTTTGGATGAAATAAAAACTTATCAACAATAATAAACACATTTACTTAACATGATCACCCTTTTAAATATCTGTTTGTCATGGTTTTGATTTATTTTAATATCCGAATAAGAATTAGAACAAACAAAAAGGACAGACAAATTTGGAATTAACAACATTTTAATTAGTCGGTTTTGTTTTTAACATCGTAATAGTTTTTATGACGCAAATTTTTACAAACGCAATATTTGAAATTGGCGTTAGGGATTAGCAATTATTTCTTTAATTCCAGAAATTGTCTGATGTGAAATTTTATTGTATATATAACTTGTAACATTAAATTGTTGTATATGTAACATTAAATGCAATTTAATTTTAAAGTATTGTTATTTTACTCTTAAAACCTATTATTGATGAATGAAAAACCCCCATTTACTGCTTTCATAAATGAACGTAATGCTCTACATAATGTAATCAGTATTTCTTTCATTCATAGACATTAAACCATCTATTTATACATGAAGATAACAGGCTATTTAAGAAAAAAAAATCCATAAGGAGGGTATATCTACTTATAGAATGAAGATTTCCTTAATTCTGTGGTAATTATTTAGTTTTTGGAAATAACTAACACGAAGGAACTTGCTTACCTTTTTCAATTTTGGGCGTTAGTGGAGCCAGCTGAGGCCTCCCATTAGTGGCATGAGGTTGGATAGTTTGATCACTCGGTGTCGACAGCTTTTCCGCAAGGATTGGATTAGCCGCCGCCATTGTATACTTCTTCATCTCCAGCATTACCTGCAGCACTTTTTCTGAGACAAGTTAGTGCTACTAACTGATTCATCGCTATTTCCGTTTGGTATATTGTTGTTTTCCTCTTGCTAGAAAATAAAATGAAAATAATGTACCCCAATGACTCGTAGAATTTACATAGCAGATATATACATTGTTGAGGTACATCTTTTACTTAGACATTATTGTGTAATCAACATTAAATTAAGAAAAAAGTATACAAAAAAAATTATATTTCCTGTCTAAATATTCTTTTCCACATCTGGAATATAGAACAGCTACTGATAAAATAATATAACAAACTACAAATACAAGAACAATTATTTTAAATATATTATGTAGTTATTGTTCCATTATGTTGTATAGTAATAACGACTATTAGTACTTATTCCGAGATGAGAGATACCTATTTAAACTGAACTGAAAATATGTATTTTGGTCTTGCTGCAAGTTCATATTTGACCAAACTAGAGATACATATCTGAACTATTAAGCCAACAATTAGTAGAATAATAAGAACAATTACAATGCAATTTGTACTGCCTTTTAAATGAGCTTTTTAATTTTTCCTAAACTCAACAGTTTGATGAAAAAAGCAGATTTTTCCTGTCAAAAAAAATGTTAATGTTACGTATCTCCACAATTATGTACATATGTATATGTGTTTAAAACATTTAAAACAACTGGAATTATTCCATTCATTCATTGGAATAGATTCTTTAGCCATCTAGATTTGAATAGTAGAAGTAAGTGAAAGGCGACGTCTCACGGAGTAACGTTAACTGAAACGTGTTCTGTGAGACACCTAGTGGTGAGAGGTACGAATTATGAGGTAGAAGTGTGCAAGAAGCATTATGCGTACTGAACCATATATGGCAGTCCCAAGTCACTGACAGCGGTCGTAAACATGTTTCTTTGTGAATTTGGTCTAAAAAATAGTAAGACAAAACTGTCGGAGCAAAAACTAATCGTTTCAATAAACTCATTTTATATTCCATCGGTAAATATTTAGAAACGTAAATTATCCTACTAGTCAAATTCAAAAATTAGATTTGAAGAAGTATAAACTACCAGATGAAATTTTAGTGGATACTATATGTACATATACATACATGTGTTTGTTGTTTTTTGTTAGTTTTCTTTTACAATATCATGATTTACTCGTATAACGTGAAACATTCTGGGAAAAAAATTAGTGCGACATTTGGCAAAATAAATGATAATAACCTATTAATAAAGAACATCAAAGTTGCAATTTATACAGGGAGGTGCACAGAAGTAGTGTAGGTATCTATAGTCTATAAATATATTATTTAAATTTAGTTTATGTAGGTATGTTTTCTGCATTTCGGACTTTACATAATACTCCTTAACCAAAAAACTCAGTAAACAGGGTGACTGGTCTTACCTTAATATAGGGCGTCTGACTAAACTCGCTTAAAATACTCTCGATTTCGATAGCGGTAGTGTCCGACAGGTGCTTGAATATGTCCTCGGTGTCTGCCATCTGACCCTCGGGCAGCGGCGGTACCAAAGAACTGAGATCTGACTGGGACAATTCGCCCAAACCGCCCCCGCTGGTCCCGGTGGCGACGTTCTGCTGGCCAATGGCCACGGAGGCATCCTAAAAAAGATGATAATGTTCAATTTTTTCTATGGGCGGATCTGTTCGCTTACGTTTGCGCATGCATTTGCTAGAGTTGTGAAATTTGCCGCCATCTTTAATGGCAGAAGTGGTCGATGGTTAAAGGTTTTCTGTGAATAGAATAATAAATTACATGACGTATATGAGCTTATAACATATCGCACAAATACATTGTGCAACTAAAATTCTAAAATATTGACTGTGGCACTATATTTGAATAAAAATATCTACACCTACATACATAAGTAAGTCTTCCCAATTTCCAACGCAGTGAAATTAAATAGAACTATTCAAAATTATTATTTATGTATCTACAAATATTGGATAATTATGTATTTCAATCTAATTGCGACTAGATACATAATATGAAAACATTCCAGTTTTGTGGTCACTGAATTGAGTTGTATTTCAAGGAGTGGAATATTTTTCAGAACGATTTAAAGGCTGTCTGTGATATCTTTCTATGGTAGTAGAAAAATATACCATAATATACCATAACACAGACTTGAAAGAAGACAACCGTTGCTAAAGTGATTCACTTATATATCATATTATTAAATAATATAGTTTAGAGGATACATTTAAAATAATAGGACAACTGAATAAATCATTAGATAAAATTGCCTCCTTCCCTTGACCTCTAGAAGTTATAAAAATAACAAAACTGATTACGATTATGAGTAGGTATATCCCCTTATGTTATTTGAGGTCAAAGTTTATGTTCATTGTGGAATATTTTTTTTATAGTGGCATGGAATTTAAGGCATTTGGTTTAAGAAAAGGAAAACTATTACTGTTGAAGCTCATGCCTTTTAAAAAAAATGGCTTTTAAACGATGTTCTACCAACCAGCATTCACGTGTAGAAAATAACTTTTTTGAATCACTAAAAGGACCAAAACTACTTTTTTCCCATGAATGAGCTTCCTCTTTGACCCCTTTTTGACTGGCACCTCTCTTGGATAGTTGTTTAGGTGTGTTTGTCCGTCCATTGTCTGTCTATGTGTATTCTCCCTCTGCACCAGCATCTACTTATCTTTCTAAGGGAGGATGCCCTGTGTATTTCAATGATTATTAGAAAAAACATATTTTTATGTCACCCTACGCCTGAACACAAAATGTATCGAATTTTGATAAATAATTAGGTATCTAATAATTACACTAACTAATTATAAGGTTTCCTACTTAAAACCAAACTTCTGTTGACATATCATCAGAACATACGTTATGATTTCTATTATGTGCTAATCTTACGAAGAATGTAACATTTACATTTTATATTTGTATGTAAATTACAATTACAAAGATTATAAACCTAGTTCATTTTTAGGGCCACTTGTAAAAAAACAAGTTCACCATTCATTTAAACGAACTGTGTATTATAGACATTGTTACAATTTTCGTCATTGTCGGCTAATGTAGTCAACGTTGCTTTCATGTCTGCATCATTGTACTACATTTTTATTTATCGTAATTAATAACACAGCCTCACAAAAATAAAAAAATGTTTGGAATGTTTGGAACTGCTATCGAGACAATTGTATCCCAATGTAATTTTCGATGCTGAATCTGAATCCGAAGTAAAAAAAATCGTATACCCCCAAAATCAACCCCTAGCTCTAAAAAAACACTCCCTAAACAGAGTAAAAATGACTTAACGCTTCACGAATAGTCTTAAATCTCAAGAAACACTACGTGAAAGCGCTTGATAAGGAAGGCGAATGCTTCTAATACTTGAAGCTAAAATTTCCTGAGATTTCTGACGCAATATTAAATACAGGAATTTTCGATGGACCGCAGATTCCAAAAGTTATGAAAGATGATATATTCATAACTAAACTGAATCAAGTTGAGAAAAATGCGTGGCTAAGTTTCAAAAAAGTAGCACATGATTTTCTGGGAAATCAGATATAAATTATAAAAAAATTATTGCAGAAGTGATTGAAAATTTCAAATCTTTAGGGTGCAATATGAGCTTGAAAATTCTTTTTCTCGATTCCCATCTTGATTATTTCCCAAAAAATTTAGGTGACTACAGCGAAGAGTAGAGTGAAGCTTTCACCAATATATATCAGAAATTGAAAAAATGTACCAAGGAAGATAGGACGAACAGATGAAGGCAGATTTCTGTTGGTCCTTAAAGAGACGTCTGAAAAGCATAAACGGCAGTCGGTCAGAAGATCATTCGAAAACAAATCCTAAAGATATTACATAAAGAAAGAATAAATTTAGTTGAATTAGGACTACGGGTAAATTTTTGCTACTTCATAATATGGGTACTTTTCAAGTACGTTGTCAAATATTCTTCTTATATCAGAAAATGCAGATGTTTTGTTCTTTTCTAAAAGGTATTGCAACTATTTTTTGAATTCTTGTTATGTGAGGAGTAATTTTCACCCTTTTTATCATAATTTTCTCATGGGGATATCACTGAATGACTTTGATGCAATGCAAGTAATTTTCAATGGAAAGTAGTGTTAACTCTGTATTTCTGCGTTATATACTTGAATGTTTATATTTAATCAGAATTATTGAGATTTAAGACTATTCCTGAAGCGTTAAGTCATTTTTACCCTGTTTAGGGAGTGCTTTTTAGCGTTAGGGGTTGATTTTGGAGGTGTGATTTTTTTCTTCGGATTCGGATTCAGCATCGAAAATTACATAGGGATACAGTTATCTCGATAGCAGTTCCATTTTTTTTTGTGGGGTTGTGTAATAGGTACATAGATACTAAAAGAGGAAAACATCTTAACTTTAATGGAGATCCCAACCCTAGTATTCAAAAATCTGTAGTGAATGTGAGCTTTTTTTGAAGAAATTGAAAACCGATTTAAAGGTTTTATAATATATCTTTTGGAGTTATGAAGTCGAAGAAGAAGTAAATTATTACTTCATTTTTTTTATGTAGAAAATGGTTGCTTCCTGGTCCAATTACAGGAATATATTTCGTGATACAGATTCAAGGGGTGTATACGATTTCGGGAAAATGGTCTAACCAATGTAAAAAGAGAATGACGTAATGTAAACCGTTATGTCTGATGTTGAGATTTTTTTTACATATTGAAAAGGCTATGTATACGTGTTGAAAAGGCTATGATTTGAAAGAGAAAATGTATTTTTTTTTGAACATAAATCTTTAATTGCCAATAAATGTCAATAAGTCAGATAGTAACATAGGTGAACATTTAAATAAAATTTTAGATTCAACGGATTAAAAATTTTTGAGTCATGTACATACATCATCTCAGAAGTATTTTTGTGTTTGTAGGAAAACGGGTTTAAAGTTTTTCACTCAACTAACTTGCATGTAGATGCTTTCTTTACTATTTCGGTTTTAATCAAGGATTTCGGGATCGTAAGAAGGCATGGGGCCTACACAACATTTTAGGGGATGGTTACTAGACCTAAGTAAAAGGTTATAATGGCAAAAAATCTTCAGGGAAAACTTGATTATGAAAAAAAATATTTCTCAAATATTTTGCAAGCCCTTTCCAAGATCTTCCCGGAGGCAGCCATTCTTGGAAAAAAAATTGCAAGTTCTCCCTGAAGACTTTTTGTCCTTATTGCCTTCTATTTAGGTCTAGTAACCACCCCCTAAATTATGGTCTGGGTCCCATGCCTCCTTACGAATATTTTTGGCGAGTAACGGTACATACTAGAGTTAGAACCAAACGGTGCTTTGGGCAACTGAATATCACCAGATAATTGCCCCAGAATATTTTTTGGGATTGGGAATATGTTGCGATATTCCCGTGACGTAATGAACGACTTATGACTAGAGTTCGTGCAAGCGCGGGGTGTAACAGGACCGTAGTCAGTTAACGAATGAAAATATTAATATGTTTACATAAATTATGTAGCAACAAAGTACTATTTTTCCCAAATAACACGGTTAAGTTAAGGATAAAATACCTATATAAATTAAGATAACACGTAACAATGGCAACACTTACCCGATAAACGTCAGTGTTGAGACAAGGTTCCCCGTTTCGGGATTAGTTTTATCAAGAACCTTAGAAGCTAGTAGGTGGCTGTCACTAGCAGTGTCACATCTTAACGCACCAATTAAAAAATTAGCTACTGAACGCCTACAAGCGTCGGTAGCTTCGTCCATAATAAAATACACGAAATTGTCCGCAATGACTTCGCATATTGCTATCTCTAGTTTGTTTAATGGAATATTGCTTGCAACAAAGGCTTCTGTAAGTTCATAGAAAAATACGGAGTCGTCGGCGCTGGACGAGGCATGGCTTTTTAGATGTCTTGTTACTTTAGATTTATCTAAAGAATTTATAATGCGTTCACACACAGTACAAGAAAGGTCATTTCCTTGAATACGTATGTACCTAAAACCCTCGGGATCACTGTCAAACCACGTTTGAAATACTTCCCGTCTATTTCTTTTCACCATGCCTCACTTTATTCACTTCTCCCCTCAACTAATAATTATTAATATTTATAAAGTTATTTAAACACACGGCGAATATGTAAAAACGAAACATATCAACGCGATGCAATACCGGCGACTGTCTGACAGCGTTCCATAAATAACTAAAATTGCTAGCGCAGTTTTCGTAATGTAAATCAGCTGTGAGCTGTGACGGCCAACGATTCAAGGGCAGGACATGCACAGTGTCGGCCCTGTGACATTCGCGCTTGGTAATAAGTAATAATATTTAATAACGTACTATGATACAACATAGTTTCTGTGAACATATTAACATTTTCATTCGTAAACTGACTACGGTCCTGTTACAATCCGCGCTCGCACGAACTCTACTTATGACCTACGCTGTAGGTAACATAATTTAATTTTCAGCACATATTTAATGAGATCATCTGTCAACATAGAGACCAAAATCATGTCATAGTAGGGTTCAAACTAGTAATTAAAACAATGAAGAAAACCACGACGTTTTTAAACCTCAGGGATGGGATCCCTCCTTAACTAAATAAGAAAATTAATCTAAACTATACTACAGTAATATATGAAGTCGGTTTTGTGTAAATTACCTTACGTTTCTGTAAGTTTTCTGCAATTATGCCTATGTACATACACATACTAAAGACGCAAAATCGGCCGACTTACTTGCAGGCAAGAAGAGAGGTCAACCATTTTACCGTCATGATCTGAACTCCATAATAGGTCGTTGTCGATAAATGGCATCGCCAGCGACATGGGCGACTGGGCCCCCAGGACGTGCGCCCCCCGCCACCGTGTGGCCGAGGGACCTCCCGAGTCTTCTTTCCGTTCCTCTGGGCTGCCCCTGTTGCAACAACCTCCTCGCCGGCTACCCTACTCTCGGGTTGTAGTATAATTTTAGTAGGGACCTGCACGCATAAGAAAGAGTAAAAGATTCGAGAGAATATTGATGGGATCGTGCGGGGTGTTATTTACAGTATGTACAGTTATATGAGATACTAAGAGTATCTGTAAGAGTATGATTATATGTAAAGGATATAAATTATATTTACTGTTCACTGTTTAACAGCTTAGCATTATATATTTTACATTTTTTATTCTATTTTTGATCATAGATTCTATTGATTATGATCGTTATCTCTACTGATTACACTGTTCTGCATGACTTCCGCCAAATTAATGTGTTATTTTGATAATTTCTACCTATGTAACCCTTACACTGACATGTAAATTGTCGTATCACGTAGCAAATTCTAGAGAACATCAACAACATGGTTTGATTGATTGCAAAGCAAGTATAAGGATGTACCTATTTGCCTCCCCTGCACATAAAACTAGGGCTTATAAAAATATTATCAAAGCCTTAAATACAGAAGGAAATGGTTTTCTTTATTTGAGGCGGAAATTCGCGCGTATAAGTGAGGCAAAGCTTAAAGAAGGAATGTTCGTTGGGTCAGAAATACAAGCACTTTTTAAGACGAAAATTTTGAAACTACACTTTCGAGAAAAGAAAATAGGGCGTGGACTTCAAAAATGTATGTACATAGAAACTTCCTAGGTAACAAGAAATCGGAGAACTACAAAGATCTAGTTGAAGAACTTATCCAATCTTTCAAGATGTTAGGTTGCAACATGTCACCTAAGCTGCATTTTCTTCACTCCCATTTGGAATTGTCTCCTGACAATTTAGGTGCAGTTTCAAACAAACACGGCGAAAAATTTCATCAGCATATTGCTCAAATGAAGAAGCGTATTGTGGAAAATTTACCCCAAACATGTTAACGGACTACTGTTGGGCCCTCAAATATGAAACCAAGGCGGCGAATACAAGGGGAAAATACAACAAAGTAATTCATTGATTGTATTATACTTTTTTCGATACAAAATGAAGTATATTTTGTAAAAATGTGATTTTGTTTTTTTAAATCTTTGAAAATTCACTAGACTGCTTATGGTTTGTGTTTCTCATATTTTATATTCTTCTTCGCTTCTCTAAAAACTTACAGGTGGTAGATAAAAACCAAGTTTATATTTGAATTCAACACATTACAGTAGACACAAAAAAACCCATAAAAATATCAGGGAGGAACAAAAAATTTCAAAATGCAGAACAGTGTTATTATAGATTATTGAACATCTATACTAACTAATAGTAATGGACCTGTATTTAAGAATGAAAAGTGACTGCAATGCTATTTCATTTGACTGCCTATTTAGAACTTCTGAGTCTGTAATACACGAACACTAGATTTTATATGGCCACGTAACAATTTATTGGCATTTATTTTATGCATAATATAGATCAGTGGTACATTGTTAGGATAGAAAACAATAAATAGGTGTTTTTTATCTTCATCAGCTTACACGACTTATCAGTGTATGTATGAGTATGCCGAGGTTGTTATTATTATTATTATTTCTGTTGAATAACTTGAATATATATTCCTTTTCTTCAATTGCGTAAAATTGTCATATAGACAGTTTAGCTCCGTTTTCTTATTAGCAGGTAAATGACCTTTTTTGATATTTTTTCAGTTCAATAATAACCAAATACCTAAGCATCAATGAATCATATAAGTAAAGGATATTTTTTGTAACATCTACTATTTTTGATAATATACTTAATAAAAAATAAAATAATTATTGATTATTCAAATATATCTAGAATATCAACTCATATTAACTCAAGTCATCTACGAGTGTAGAATAAATCAATTTTGGTTCAAAACAACTAATCGTACTATCTATAAAGTTAAATGGTTCTTTATGGTTGTAGTTAAAAAAGGTAATTTTAATCAGGCAACAACGGACGAAATTGAAAAAACTAATAGGTTCATTTCAATTTTCACTCATGCTTAAAGAAATGAGTTAAAATTATTTGTAGGCGAATTAAATATCATGCTATTTTTTTAACCTATAATTTTTATGTTTTTGAGTATATATGTATACCTATATCGAATTCTTATTTTTAATGTAAAATGTAAATATATGGATGTTTAAATATATTTAGTTATAATAACACTTACCTTGACACGTCGCGATGAATATCGAACCTTTTCCAACACATGTACGCCAATTTTCTTTAAAACTGAAAAAGAGGACAACGTTAAATCTTGATAATAAATTAGAAGAATAGTCATATACGTCCAAATACTTTACTTTTATACTTTCAATTATGAGTTTATATCATATTTCAACAAATTTAAAGATACAATACTATAATTTATTTCATTTTATTAAAACCAATTTGGTCTTTTTTTGAAGCTCTACTTCCGTAAAAATAAATGTACCCCCCCCCCAACCCAAGAAATTTTGGAGATTGCGCTACTGCTTCTCCTGTTACTATAGGTATTAGGCATTTTATATGGCAACCCCTACTTTTTTGCACCATGAGAACCTTTATACTTTTAGCTATAAACTAATAAATATATGTAAATATTTGGATTGATTGCGTTATAAATATTGCAGTAAATATTTCCCTTGTAAAATATAATCTACATGCATTAATAGCTTTTCACAAGAAAAAAAGAATTTAAGAATGAACTATGCCATGTCAAGTATAAAAATTGGTTAGTTGTTAGATATATCTAGTTTTAATGTTTCAATCATAGAAACTTTTGGTGGATTTTATTGATCCTCTTTCACGTTCTATAATGATAGTATGTTATTTTTCCATTCAGTTCGTTCTTAATTACCCTGTATATCTATTGATACTCTTTATATAACTACGTATAAAATTCTAATCTCCCAAGATTTTATACCGATTTCTTTTGTTCGCATCTGCTATATTTTCATATCCTGTATATGCTAAATTGTTCTGATAATGAAATAAAACATTTCCGTTCTTAATTAGAAAAAAAGTATATATGTAAGTGCTCAGCGAATTTAATAAGTAATTATTACACCCATTGCCTGGCAAATTCTAAAAAAACAAACGACACTAAAAATGACAAACAGCCGGTGGCGAAACCATCTCCAGATGTAACGACGAGGTATTATCTCATGATACATTCTCTCGAAAAAAAAGTGAAAAAAACATCAACATCTGAGTTGAATGACCCCCGTAATGAATGTATTTTCAATTTTCTTGGCGATTTAACTTTCACCGACGCAGGGAGAAATGAACTTTTAATTATTTGAAAGAAATAGCGAAAGTGACGTAACACTAGCGAACTGATTTATGCTATAATTAAATATGCACCGAGCTCTTCCTAACTTTTGTCTTGTTAACTAATAATACCCTAGAGGTCGCTAATTACTTAATTATTAAATAATTTCTTTTCATTACGTTGGGATTATAATGGAAACATTGTTGAAAAGGCTGATGCTCCCCAAGAACACAACTGTATTAAATTTAATGGTTTAATTGTTAATTAAAACGCAGCTCTCGTTTACTGCATAATAGTCAATAAGATTAATAAGAATATAGAAAACAAATAGATATTTCATAAAAGGCTTTTTTTATGGCGTTTACAAATTTTTTATCTACCCTGTACGACAGATACATGGAATTTCGCTAGAAAAGGAGTGATTTGTAATGTGATTTGTTTACAAAATTTCCTAAAAGCTCAAAGAATCAATTTTACTTTTCCAAACCTATCAATTGTCAGAAGAATGCTTTTTTTGTTTTTAAAACATACAAAATTAGCTATTATTACTTTTTGTGCAATTTTTTGAAAACGAATCATTTCGAAATCTATATTCAGTTATTCACAAAAAAGTAACCACAATATCAGTTTTTTCTTTGTTTACTTTTTTTACTATTACCGTTTATATATATATATATATATATAAAAAAACAACATGCGTTTTTCATTTCATCGTTTTTTTTTCTGTTCTATTTTTCAAAAACTATGCAGTATATTTAAACTGTATTAGTTCCTATATGATTATATTTATATATAAAATTAGTTTATAATTATAAAAAACTAACAATTTACCTTATGTGAATCATAACTGGATTTGGAAGTATAATTTAAATAAAACCGCGGTATTAAAATTGTAGTTTTCGTTTGATGTAATTATTTGTAGCAGAAATAAATAAATTAAAATTTAATTTCGGAATAAAAAAAGGTTTTATCTGTTTTTTGCACATAATAAATTCAGAAATTTACGAAACAGGCCCCATGGAAGAACTTAATTATCATTTATATGCGAACATAATTATCTTTTAATATAATAAATATATTTTTCTGCATTTTACTAACGAGGCAATAAAATAACCAAACTATAAAACTCGTGATTAAAAGATTAAAATATAGAAAGCGGGTTGTTATCTTTACAATAATTTCTTCACTTTCACGTCGAACTGAGTAATGCAAGCACTTACACATTTTCTCGCACCGCGTACCTACCTCATTATGTGCTTAAAATGCATTTCAAAGTTTTGTTTTATTTACGGTACGTAACGGCTGCATGCCATTCTGTAAGATTATCTCACTACAACGGCGAAAGTGAATTGAATTAATGCATTTTTATGCTTGTTTCACTAGTACCTACTTAATAGGCTGCGGGGAATTATCTCACACGATATGGTTTGGAATTAGAATACTGGGTTTTGAATATATTTTTCATAATACAGTGTATCACCATGAAATAAATAATTTTCATTATACTCGTATTATTAAAATTAAATACGGTTTGAAAATTAATTAATTATAATATTCGTATTACACAATGTAAAAAGCAACATGTTTATTAAAATATTATTCTAAACTTCTTTTCGGACAAGTTGGACGCCAACTATTAACTTATTAATGTTTGAAGTTTGTCTTCCTAGAAAAATGCTGTGGGGCCTACCGTTTCATGTTAAATTGTAGTTCTTCTGTCCTTATTGATAAATACCGATATGGTTTATTGCACGCGCTCAGCCAGGATGTAAACCAAAACTACTAGATTGTATGTACGTGAAACATGCGGTCGCCTTGGCAACCACGTTCTCAGCTGAAAGTTTTAACATGGCTGACGGTGAATGTGAGAGTGTAAGTGGTAACAGTAAATGCGATAAAGATGAAAATTACGACGCCCGCTTAGATTTTTTCAGTGAAAAATTTGATCCATTATTAGCTTTAAGGACTCCTGGACTGAAAGTTCCGGATAATAGTGCGAAAAAATACGATAATGTAGCGATTTACCATTCTGCGACTGACAAAGAAACACAAGTTTTAAAGCAAATAGCTTTGACCAAACAACAATCAAAGAAAACAGAATCTGAAAAAGTCGAAAGAAGATGGTTGCCTCATCAGTGTATGTATTTTCTTTATTTTATAGTCGGAAATAATTTGGGTGATTGAAAAAGTAAGGTTATGTAAATATTTTCGTGTTTATCATCTAAGCTCCACCAGAGTCGGCTTAAGGCTTTTTTGCCCATAGTTAAAAAAATTCAAATAGTATTTTTTGTTTTGGTGCACATTTTTGACAATTGGACAGTATATTCTTGTTACACGGTGCGTTTCCACTGTGATTTACGGTTTCACTAAGTTGTGTAGTTTTCCGAAAGCGACAAACCTTGTAGGTATATAAGATGTATTATTTTTTTTATCAAGCCTGTTCGGTTTATTTATTACATTACAAGAGTATGACTGACAATATAATTACGAAGTATTTTTTAAAAAAATGCAAAATAAATAAATAAAACACAATGAAGTAAACATGTTTAGATATTATAAAAATTACTAATACCTCATATACGAGATAATGCACGTATCGAGGTAGACTACTGATTAAGTCAAGATATTTTTACGCGATGCTATGCACTCATGCTACCTCTGATCTCATTATATAATTAAGTAAATCTCTTTGAAGTGAAGTCATCAAAAGTAATGGCTATAATTTGGTAACATTAAATTAGAAAATTGGTACTGTATAACGATGGTAGTTATTAAATGTTACAGCTATTAGGTTAAAATAAGCGATGTTTCACTGAAAGCAAACTACAAAAGTAGATAATGATACCTTACTGGTATCTACGGGATACAAAATCAGAGAAACAGGAGCAACAGAAGTAACGAAAGTATAATATATAGGATTCGTTCTAATTTAAAACCATGTTAAGAGTTAGCAGCGCAAGTGTAATTCATTAATTCATTATTACAACATTGGGGACCGTAAGGTTTAGAAACAACGTCATTTCATTTCGGTTATTCGGTTGTGTTCAAAGTATTTTAGGCCTTGTAACTAACGTTTTTGTAATAATACATTGAGATGAATTTTACGCATGCATTTATAATTAGCTATAAACAATAATTTTACATAATGAATTTAAAACTATCACATAATAATACCTACTCGTATAGAATTGACAAAAAACTATACATATTTGTGTGTATACCCACAAAAACTATTCAATATTTTTTGAGACGGTCAATTTATAATTTAATATAATACCTACTAAATATAAGCAAAACAGCATGAGAAGATCTAGAACACATTAATGCGGAAAATGTAAGATCAAAAAATAGTCCTCTATAACCTACATCTTTTAAATTTTTACTTTTGTGTTTTAAATGTGTATCTTCCACTCATGAGTCATCAGTGGCATCACTCATGTAATAACTAATATCATTCTCATTGTCAGATATCTTGTTATGTAATGCAACAATGTTTGTAGATAAAGTTTTTTTTTTGTTATAGAGAAACAGCTATTATAATGATACAAAAAAAAGTCTGCTTCAAGAGTAAATTTTAGGACCTGTAAATAAAACATATTAAACCAGAAAATGTCTACTTTCCGTCGTCATTTTCGCCTATTCGAATCGCCATGTCGGTATAATACTGAACATCTGTCGAGCCTGTTTAATTTCTCGAAACAATTATTCCGCATTATATCAACATCTTTCCCGTGAACATATAACATAACCATAATGTAATTTTGAATTACAAATAAAATTTAATTGGGACACAGATGTATTTGCTTCGGTCGAAACGATCGTAATTTTATTTCTATATTATATTTAATGGAAGGAATTTGCCATTAAAATTTTGCACACTTATATAATTTATCACTCTGAACAACTTTTATTAATAACATTTTGTTGTAATTTAACAGAAAAAGCACTTTACTAGTGGGTGCGTTCCTTATAAATTTTCGAGGGATACTTGAATTTTTCGTAATTAAAATTATGCCACAAATTTATTTCTATTAAAGCAGGGCTGAATTCCATAAGATGAAATTTCAGCTCAAAATTGTATAGCCCTTTTCTATTGGTGCGTCGATCCGGGGACACAGTGTATATTCAATCTTCATTGTTCATTATTGAAGTCAGTGCACAAAAATTGGGAATGTGAATATGAAATTAACATAAAAAAAAAAAACATTTATTCGATATTTAAAAACGCACATTTAAAAAGTATATTTTTGAAATCCTTATTATTTTTCTGCCGAAACTTGCGTTTGGTTTGGAATTTGATTTTCCTACGTGAGCAACGATACGATTAAACCGCCAATTCCATCATGTCCATTCCGAACCGATGGACTAGCTAGCAGCGGCGGATGATTAGACATTGAGAAGTCATTGACAGCCCATTTAAATTTAGACATTATTTTGTGTTGGTCGGCAACAGGGAGCAACGCCCTGCGGCTGACAGACTTGGCACTCGGTGAACTATTTATCGTTTCTTGCATAATTCGACTATTTTTAATTCGATTGTCTTTTTGCCTTTTCTCTGCGACCTTTAGATTAACCATATCGCCTTCAGTACAGTGTGAAATTAGATAGAATAATATCATACATTAGATCTACATTTTACACCATACGTATACTCAGAGATTTACAACTTGTATGCTCAAAACAAAAATCGCTCAAGATATGATGTGGGATTTTTTTTGATTCCTCAGAAATAAAGGAAAGTAAAGAAGAGACAGTGCACGACAAATACATAGGAATACCTAAATTTAGGGTAAGTAATTAAATACATATTTACAGAGATAAAGTTGTTAGCGAGTCACAAGCATATTTTATTAAGTGCACCAGAAATATGTAAGAAAAACTGTTGAAAATTAAATACCAGATACACTCAAAATGAAACCAGAGGCGAGTTGGTACAATCATTAATTGTACCGATGTCTATGAAGAAGTAAAGACCGTCTCTATTTTACAAATGTGTTAAAAAGAAGCAAACAATCTCGCACTGCGATTTGGGCTAATGCATAATTGTAATATTTAAATTTTTGTTTCAGTTTAGTTTTGGCATTGTTACTGTTACAACTAATTATAACAACGGTTCACAATGTTATTACTCGTATATCAACTTATACATAGTATAGAAAAATCCAAAAAAACGTCATCAACTCTGGCTATGAACGAGAGAGATGGAAATAGCGGTCATGTCTAAGCTTTTTGGTTAGGTCAAACTTTTGACATGTGACTGTCACAATTTGTAAAATAAACAATGGCTGTCATATGATGTGACAGTCTTGACAAGTAAATAAGGTTATAAATTCGATTAAGAATAGAAATACGTCTTTTTTTTCTCGGCTAACTTTGATGACGTTTTTTTTTTTTGGATGTCTATATATATATTTAAGTACCTAGTATATATTAAACGTAATCGTATATTAAGTTGTAATGTAAGTACACATGTACAAAAAGATTGTGTTTGTGTACGATATCGATGTTTTTGCTTGCATCATTGTCATAACATAAAAATTAAACGACAATACTAGAAAAAAAGACAAGCCGTAAAAACGTTTTTTTTTCAGGTTCTTTTTTTCCATATTTAAAGTTTAATAAACTGTTTTTTATGTATTAACTTATGCAATTATTTTATATACATGTACGAACCGTTAGGTGCTGATGAAAATAATAAAATAGTTTTACAACAGATAATAATTTTTACAACAGATAACAAAAAGTGTCTCGGAACCTCGCGAAGTTTATACTTAGTTTTTTTTTTTTTTTTTTTTCGGTCAAGTGTTCGGTCAATAGCCAGCGATCCAGAAATAAACGTCTGACATTATTATAGAAGTAGATGGCATTGTCTTTATAAATATGAATAGGTGTGGTATGCGTGGACGAAATATAAACTGAAATAGACCGAGTAATTTGGGACAGGCAACACTCAAAATATATTTTCTTGCAATAAATTATTTTCCCTTAGATATTATTAAATATCGCAACTGAAATTTTAATCTTATAAGAATGGAAAAATATTCGGTTTGCGTGGAACATGTTCTAGGTACGTTCTTAAAGAAATAGAAATGAAACCACTTATAAAAATGTGTTTTAATAGTCTTTTTTTAATATATCCTGCCTTTAGGTATTTAAGTCGTAGTTCCACGCTATAAGCAAAGTTTGACCCCAAAATATGAAATTCAAATTTGTCCATGATAAGACGTTGCCTGTTGTTCTAGCGGGTCTCTTCTTCCAAGTAGAATTCATTTGAGTAACTGTTATTTTAACATACTATTCGTCCTTCTTACATATCATATCTTAAAATAAAATCATAACATGCTTTTCCACTTATCTGATTGATGATTTTGTCCTTTGTACAAAAAATGTACCTAGTATGTGCAAATATTTACGAAATATTATAGTATTATGAAAAATTTTGACACAAAAAAACTAAGGATAGACCTCGAATTCTACTTACCACTAATGGCTTAGTTTGATATTAATACATCACCTGAAGGTGTAAGCTATTTATCTTAATATCATGGAGCATACCACATTCTAACGGGTTTTTGTAGTTTTAAAAGTGGTTGCGTTAACGTAAAATAATTTTGTCAAAAAGGGATGCCATAATTTGTTCCAAATATGTCTCTCTTCTGAAGCACGGATAAAGATTAAAATATAATTTTCAGTAAAATAAAATACATATTATATAATTGACTCTTTCGGTAAGCTAATTTTGATATTTATGGATTAGAGTTTACAAGTAGGTAATGCATTTCTATGAGATAATATTTTAGGCCATTTCTTACGTCCATGTATATGTATATGGGTCATTCCACCAAATAAAGTTATTTTTACGGGGCGACAACCGCCGGTTTTATTCAAACTTTGTAACTGTTATCTATAATGAAAAAAAAGCCCTTAATATACACCCGTTTCGAAGTTATGATATTTTGAATTTTTGAAAAATTTTTTTTCAACTTTTTCGTTAATTTTTCTAATGGAGAAAATTATTAATAAAAACAAGATTTTGACAGTGTTTGATGGAAAAAATTCTCAGCTTTCCAATGAAAATATTCATTTTTCACTACATATTACTGAAGACCCTCAAAAATTACTGAAGACCCTCAAAACGAGCTACTTCAAATTTGATATTTTTTCCCATCAAATATGTCATTT
Source organism: Aromia moschata (assembly GCA_029963805.1). NCBI lineage: Eukaryota > Metazoa > Arthropoda > Insecta > Coleoptera > Cerambycidae > Aromia > Aromia moschata. The sequence continues at coordinate 23,673 of JAPWTK010001336.1, forward strand.
TCAAAATGGGCATATTTTTTGTTTCAATACAAATAAATAAAACATGAACACTACGATTAAAAAACTTTTATTTTTGAACTTTTTGGGGATGTTGATACAGTTTAGATGTAAGCATATCCTATGTCTTTATCAATTGGTAAAAACGTGTGCAATGTTTGTGTCCCTTTCACCGTTTTTTATGTAGAGTATCGCACTTCCAGAGCGTCCTTTTTGACTAGTTAAATAGTCTATATTTTTGATGAAAGTAAAATCGACGCCTGTAAAATTTTTTCGCGCAATATTTGCACATAATAGTGTGACTATTAAAGAAAGTCTAACCCCGTTCCAAAAGATGTGGCGGCCTATGAATTATGGGGATTTTACGAAAACGCTTTTTTTTCGAAAAACTCGATTTTTGCAAAAACTATAAAATATTTTTCCATTCTGAAAAAATCATTTTATTTTGCTCACAAAAAACTATCCTTTCACCAAGTTTCATAAAAGAATATACATTTTTGAAAGAGATTCTTTGAGATATTTGAAAAAATTACGATTTTTGGCGTTTTTTTTTTTTGCAATAACCAATTTTATTTATCGATCAAAACCGGTTCATTCCGCTTATTCGATCCGTCTTAGTTTTCTACAACTTTTGTTTGAAACATTTTTTCTAAAATGTTTAGTTTTTTTTTATAAATGAAAAAAACTGTTTTTTGCGAACTTTGGACGCCATTTTGAAAATGAAACCTAAAAATTCAGGTAAGGTAAAGTAGATCATTCAATTCTACGGAGTTTTTCCTATTTTTTTACATATCTTTGTTTACTGAACTAAATTTTGAAAAAAATGAGGTATATTCGACAATTTGATAGGCCTAATTATACAAGATAGTATAGGTATAATACGAATATTTCACCGGCAAATTCAAAACGGACAAATAAAAAAATATCTTGAAAATAATGACGTATTTGATGGGAAACATTCTCAACTTTCAGAAAAAAATATCAAATTTGACGTAGCGCGCGCCGCACAGTCAAAAAAATCGTTTTTTCTACTTTAATAGAATTTTTGAGGGTCTTCAGTAATATGTAATGATAATAATCAGTAATGATAATGGCCCATCATTTACTGCAAGGAGTGAGGAAAACACAGTGAAAACCAAGTTAGGCCTCAAAGTTCTTATTAGCCTTCACATTAGTCATTTTGATATTTATAACATATGTATGTCAAACCCATTCGGTTTCGCAGCTCAAGGGATCTAGTAGACAGCAGAGGTTTCTAAATGCATCTGCCAATTGCTTACCTATGGGACTTCGTTCCCTCTAAAAATGGTATTTAATTTCCGTTGTAAACAAATCGCAAACAATCGCGAAGAAAATCATATTGAATCGAAAAACATCAAGTCTTAGTGTCAACATCAGACATCTATAGGATTGACGATTGGTAAAACAAGGCAGTTGCATTTAATTACAGTTACATTTTAAGTTTATCTTCACACCAAAAAAAAATTGATACTCAAAAATAAATGAGTCTGATGTACTTACAAATTACCTAAATTACAGATTATTTACTTAAATTCCGGTTTAATAAGTATGAAAGTACAACAATTAATAGAAATCTATAAAACGAAGGAAGATCAGGAACGATTTGATCAATTTCAGGTCTTACTGACTTTATTTATTTAATCAATTGTTGATGATAATATATAGTATACAACTGAAATGTTATGTGAAGAGGGCAATTAATAGTTTTGTTATTATGATACAAAATAAATTTAAAATTGAACCTTGTGGAACTCCAGGTTGATTTGGCACCACGCCAGCGCTTTATTAAACACGTATTATGCGTATTAATATTTAATGTTTGTATATGAGTACGTATCTAGTTGAAATTCTCCGATTACAATTCCTATGTATTTGGTTCACTTATTTATAGTTGCACCGGCGACGTTTTCGTAGCCTCCTCATAGTAATAGTGAATCTAGCCGTTCTAGCACGGTGTGCGAACTTAGCCTAGGAGTTCAATAACCTGACACGGCCAATGTTGCTGTTAGTGTTGTGTGTGTTCGTGATGATAATGGGGACCGACTATTCTGCTATATTTTTACATTATTTTCGTTTCTTACGCACGACGCCTGTACTTCGTTGCTTAAAAGTTCGATGTCGTCTGGTGACGAACAAAAACGAAATTTTATACTCTAAACAGTTATGCCCGAAAGCCTACGAAGTGAGACAAGGATGACCATGACTTGACATTATTTTTTTCTGCGAATTTGCAGCTGATATTTAGCAATACTTAGATATGGATAATAATCAATCACCCAACACTTTCGTCGAGTTTAAAATATCGAATTAAAAAAAAAAACAATACAATATTTTGTAGTAATTACCTACATGATTTTTTTTTCAGAAATTGTATTGAAACTAAGTTTTAAAACAGTTGTACTTTCACAGTTGACTTCTCACTCAAATTTCGAAAGTAACAAAAATATTGTTGCAGGGAATGTTCGATTTTTTTTACCGAAACTGACACAAAAACAATTTTATACTTTTGTATATAAGCACTTGAAACCATACAAAATGAAATAAATATAGCCGTGACTTTTTTTCTGACAAATTAAAGTTAAAAAAACTTTAATATATTTTTCTTTACTATAGATAAATAGATAATGGAATACAGACATCTGTAAATAAAGTACATGTGACTCTCTCCTAACTCATTTTTCAAACTGTTCATTATATATTTTTCATAATTCTGTGGTCTTTGCAAAAAAATGTCTCAATAATTTTAATTGATCATTTGAAATACTTCTTTCTGGTGAATTTTTTGCTGTTGAAGTGTTCACATAGATAATGCATTCGTATAATGAATAGTTACAAGAAACTATGATACTTTGTCCCTAGATACAGTAGTCTAAATGAATAATAAGTTGAAAGTGAAAATAAAATACTGGTAGGTAATGTAGGTACCGGGTGGGCAAATTTCGATGTTTTTATAGGGTATCTCGGTAACTGTAAGGGCTATGGAAAAATGAACCCACCTTTCCCGACCTCTTTTTTCGAGATAAATTCATTGGTGAAAACCAGAATTTGCTATATCTTTTCGTTTTCGAGTTGTAAACGAAAATTGATTTTTTTTGAGTTTTCGATTGGTGTCGATAACTCGGTTGTTTGTAAAATTAGAAGAAATCTGTTTGCACGTTCTACAGGCACTTTTTTAAGTAGAATAGGATTTCCTTAACATATTTTTTATATCTTTTGTAGTTTTCGAGTTATGGCATAAACTTCTATTTTTTTAAATGGAAACCATAGTTGGCTATGATTTAGCTAAAAAGAGGATTTTTTCTCTTTACAACGATATATAGTTTGTGGGGTCTATGATGAGTGTTTATGCGGAAACAGTTAAAAACATATGTTTTCTAATAAAGGACAGTATAGTAATTTCAATGATTTTGCACAGTAGGCGCCTGTCATTTTGAAAACAGAACAGTTGGATATTGGGATGTAAATACACAGTTACACATTACTGTTTGATTAATTGTTTATGTTTGGTTTTGCTTGCATTATAGTTTTTAAAGTTTCGATTAAAGAAATTGACAAGGCGCGATGGCGTATCAAAATTACGAAAAAGTTTAATATGCTAGAGTGTTTTATTCAAAATGGATATAATTCTGAAGCTGCATCGGAAGCGATATTTTAATCGCTACCCTGAAAGGAGACAACCTAATATGTCCATCTTTGGTAGACTAAAAGAAAACCTCGTTGAATACGGAGGATTTAATAAACCAAGACCAAAAAATTATCGTATTCAATATGCTGAGGATGTTGCCATAAATGTTGTTGGTATGGTAGTCGTAAATCCTTCAATTTCAAGTAGGCAAATTGAAGCAGAGTCTGGTATATCGCGACGAAGAGCACTTTCAGTTTTAAAAAGAAACACAAATTTAGACCTTATACAATAAGGAAACAACAACAACTCCTTCCAACTGATCCTGAACGCCGACTGGATTTCTGCAATTGGTACCTACAACAAATTGAGCAAGACCAATTATTTTTTAAAAAATATCATTTGGACAGATGAAAGTTACGTAAGTAGTGCCGGAATTTTCAACCGACACAACAAACATTATTGGTCTGAAGATAATCCTGATCAGACTGTTGATGTTCAAAATCAAGGACGTTTCGGTTTTAGTGTATGGTGTGCCCTATATAATAACCGCATTTTAGCTTACCAACTTTATGATGACAATTTAAATGGTCAACGGTATTACAATATGATAAACTACCACATAGTAGAAGAATTTTTTAGACAACTTGCCACTTAACGAAAGACGACATGTATTTTTTCAACAAGACGGGGCACCACCCCATAATACTAATTTAATCTCGGAATTATTAAATACTAATTTTGGGGAGAAATGGATAGGGAACAATGGGCCAGTAAAGTGGCCTCCTCGGTCGCCAGATCTCTCACCGTTAGATTTCTTTTTTTGGGGAACCATTAAAGACAATTTATACAAAAAGACAAATAATACACTGGTTCAACTGAGAGAAAATCTTATAGACTGTCTGAATTCCGTTTCAAATATTCACATCTATAATGCAACAAAAAGTGTTTCAAAGCGATGTGAACTGTGCATCGCAAACAACGGACGACAATTTGAAAACTTTAGGTAAATAATCATGCTCGTATTTTTTTTTAATCTGTCTAGTTTTGTTTTTGTAAAATATATTGTATCGTATTTTTACATACATTATTTGTTACAAATTTGATTGTTAAGTGTGTTAAACTTTCTTGTTATGAATATGTTATAATTAATTATTAATTAGTCACTAATATGTCATAATTAGTTATTTAAGTTTAATATACCATTCATTATATACGACTGTTACTATGTATTTATGTTACTTTTCGCAGGAGTAAATTTCCATAGCAACAGTTATTATTATTAAAACATTGTTGTAACAATGTGTTACTATAGAAACTTACTCTTCCTGCAAAGAAAAAACAAAGTAAGTATACCTATACAAAAAATTAAAATTTTTAACTGTTTCCGCATAAACACTCATCATAGACCCCACAAACTATATATCGTTGTAAAGAGAAAAAAATCCTCTTTTTTAGCTAAATCATAGCCAACTATGGTTTCCATTTAAAAAAAATAGAAGTTTATGCCATAACTCGAAAACTACACAAGATATAAAAAAATCTATTAAGGAAATCCTATTCTACTTAAAAAAGTGCCTGTAGAACGTGCAAACAGATTTCTTCTAATTTTACAAACAACCGAGTTATCGACACCAATCGAAAACTCAAAAAATCAATTTTCGTTTACAACTCGAAAACGAAAAGATATAGCAAATTCTGGTTTTCACCAATGAATTTATCTCGAAAAAGAGGTCGGGAAAGGTGGGTTCATTTTTCCATAGCCCTTACAGTTACCGGGATACCCTATAAAAACATCGAAATTTGCCCACCCGGTACATATATCAATAATCCAAAAGTTAGGGAATACGAATTTTGTGTAGTAGGTATACTAAAAGACGTAGTTTTATGTGCTTACAGATTAAAGTATATTTTCTAAATAGATGTTGTCTTTTCCTAGTCAGTCATTTTCTAGACCAATTCAGAGAGGGCATACGAATACGTGTTCACTATTTAAATGAGATTACGTTGGTAACTTTTCAACCGTAAGAAATACGAGGTAGATTAAATTGGAAAAAGTTACACATTTTGTCTCATGAATGTCCTATGTTTCCTAAATTTTCTGTAGCTTTAGAAAATCTTGAAAAAAAAAGAATGAAAAAGGCCATTTTTAAATTTTGCAAATAATTCGTAAACTGTAGGATATACAGATAAAATATGAAGGTTGAAAGGCATTTTTTATCGAAAGGAATTTTTTTATCGAAAGCTTCGACGTTCATCTTTTGTTTTTCTTAAGGCCACCTGTTTCGTTTTAGAAATCGATTTTGCTTCATTCTATTTGTAATTTGAAACCAAAGGTCATTCAAATTTCATTTTCTTTGTAGATCGTACCGTTTATGAGTTATTTGCTTGACAATAATTGCGCTTTTCAGTTTTTTCGGTATTTTGCTGAAGGTGATGAAAGTTTTGAATACGTCACCTTTATGAGCCATAAAATGCACAACTTTTTCAAATTGAACTGACCGCGAATGTCTTACGGTTTACAATCCCATCGATATAGTGGACGCCCTGTACATCCTTGGCAACTTCTAATATTTATAACATTTAAAACACTGTATGTATGAATATATTATGTGTGTCGCAGTGTATGGAGTTGCGCAAGTATGTTCTTATTCATTATGTGACTTATCAATATTAGAAATAATCGTCTGCCATGATCTAACAGGATCACATCTAAAAGAGCGTTCATAAAAAACGAATTCATAAATAATGAAAAAAGTTAAATAAAGTCCTTTCGATACCAAACTCTACGAGTTCGATAACCGAAAATAGATACACTAAAAATAGAATCTATCAAAAATCTATATAAACTAAGATTAATGTTAACTGACACATAGTTTTACATTTTAAGTTCACACAAAGTGGCCAACGACTTTTAACTTGGTTCACACTATTATTCATTTTCTTTTGAAGTATTTACAATTTAGTATGAACTATTCACATAAAACAAATAGCGGTCTGGGGCAAAAAAAAATTAGATTACCAAATACACTTACAAAGCTGATATCTTCAGCGTAATTCTTCAACGTTATGCTGCCAACCAATTTATCAGTAAGATATTTTTAGTATTTTGACCTAGTAAGTGATTTTAATTAAATCCCGTAGTAGTCGCGGCGACTGTCTTACGGTCTTACACACCCTTTATATAAAGATACATTTACGAACACTGTCTATTTTTACAAGCTTTATATTAATTTCACCTGTTGGTTTGTTACTTTGTTTGGGTCAAATCTTGTAATCAAAATTTTGACTATATAGTTCTAATACAGTTAGAGCTTTTATGCACATATGTATAGGAAATTAAATACATATAGGTATAAGTTCGGCGACAATGCAATATATAAGATATCTCGAATAACGATATAGGTAGATATATCTTCAAAATGGCGGATTACATTTTACTTCACAACCCCTTGTGTATACTTTACTTCACAACCCCAATATGTATCAAATGAAACATACCACAGAATACGATAAACCACGTGATGTCATTCTAAACTCAATATGGTGGACGCTCCAAGATGGTGATTTATCTTTTTCTTCAAAACCAACTTGATATGAGTATCAAATGAAAGCGTTTGATAAGTAGAATATGGACGCTGTTATCATTGGTCTGTAACTTTCTAGGAGAAGGAAAACTCCAAAATCAAACCAATAATGATGCACTATCAGAAATGCATAGTTTGAAATTAGTTTAGTTACTAATAATTTGAAAATAAAATTATTAACTTAAAATTAAAAACAAGCTTCTATTATGTAGATGAACTAAAACAAAGAAAATAAGTAGGTATAGTTTTTTAGCAATGCCGAATGCTTTATATAAATGGACATAGTTCGCATATGTAGATCCTAATAAAGTAGTATTCAAGTTATCAGGTTATCACTGAAATACATATGATAATTACATATATTGTGTTGAATTATCTTAAAAGCTTGTCGTGTGAATATAAAAGAAAATATACCGAGTCAGTCCGTGTTGACTTTGGTATAGCAAATATTACCAGCTAAAAAATATTTGTGCAAGAGAAGGCGGTGTGGAAGCAAAGGTGGTGTGGGATGGGCCACGTCTTGGCCGACTTGCAATAGCACAACTGGCGTCGATTCGTCAGGATTACTGAAAAATGTTGTGAAAAACGTCATTTATTTTTTTTATTACACAAGACGCTCAACGTATTGAATTTGTTCTTTACTTATACGATACTTTATATAACAGTGTCTGAAAGAAGATTCATCACTGACTGCAGATTAGTGGCAATGTGCACGCCTAGCAATCCGCGAGTCTTGGTTTCAAGCCCACACATGACCAAGTTTCTTCATCGTTGATTACTTTTTTTATTAACATCATCTAAAACCATTTCTTTCTCTCTGTTTTCAAAATTATAAATTTATTCCATAATCAGATTTATTAATACACTTCACTTGCTCGCATTGTTAAAGGCATTTTCGACAGCCAGTCACACATCCCACCTCATCTAACGTATGAATAAAATTCATAAATTCGTAACCGTTTGCAGAGTTGAGTAAGGACGATCTTCGAAAGCTCCCATGAACAAATTCACAATTGTTTCCGCCGAATTGTCACCGAAATACCATTTAATAATTTGCACCTTTTCTTTATTCGTGTGTATTTGCATTTTACTACATACTGATATTTTTGAACAGACAACACGGACAGCTAAAGAAAAGCAAATGATGGCTGTTCAACTGCCCACCCGCCCAAGCCATGAGGGGTGGTCTGAGCATGCGGACACACGTGTGCGACGCAGGTCGAGCTTTAGGGAGGAGCATATGCGCAGAAGCGCTTTGTCGTTTAAAGGTGTAGAAAGTCTTATCCTGTACCTACATACTTAGATATTTACAATCTCTGTCAAACAAAATTATTACTTGTATGAACTTTTCTCGTGCGTCAGTATTTAAGGCATTCAACATAAAACATACATTATATATGGGAGCTTTATATATCCATATCTAATATATATTTATAATCCACGTCAGTTGGATTACCTACCTATACAAAAATTGGTTTGACCGATCAAGAAGTACGAGGTCTTAAAATGTTCGTCTAGTTAAAGGCTTCGAAAAGCAAAGTGGCGTTTTGAGAAATTCAAAATGGCTGATCCGACATGGCGCCCGAAAGCTCTCAACTTCCGGTGTTAAAATTAAGTTGTCGCATCATATTTTTTTATAACTTCAAAAAACAAGTAAAAATGTATGAAAATGCGCAAAAAAAACTTGCATTCTTCGTATCCTCCTATGTGTCTATTAAAAAGAACCAATGGAACCCAAATCCCAGTTAATCCCAGTTAATCCCCAAATCCGAGTTAAGTCAGCATGTCTCACTTGTTCCTAACCTTAAAAAATCGCTCGCTGACCACGAATACACACTCATATTTGTAAAATTCAAGATGGCACATCCAAGATGGCAGACAAAACCTTAAAAAACCAACAACACACTGCCATAACGACTTCAGGTCACTTAAGGACCGGGGTTTTCAAGAGCTCTTATAACAAATTTTCCATTGATAAAGTCGCCGATGAATTTGCTCCCCAACTACCCTGAAAATAATTGTTGGAGAACGCGGATGAAAATAAGTGCCGAAAAAAATAATAATTAAAGTCATAATAATCAGATACAGTAACACGAAAATCGTATCTTGCCTTTATAATCTTCCCGAAACAACTTCCTTATGTTTAGTCATGCACCACCTAGTGGCGATAATGAAAGTTAAACTCTTGTAAAGTGATCGGGACGGAAAAATAAAATAAAAACAATGAGATTCTGCGCAAGTTTGGTCAAAGGGGTTTTTGATATCGCTAATCACAAATCCGAGCTAAGATTTTAATAATTTCAAATGGGTATCCAATATCGCGGACTAGTTTTTCAAAAATTAATAAATCAATGCCGATATATAGGTGTTTCGGAGGTCGCCGACCACGAATATAGTCATTTGTAAAATTGAAACTTAATCTGCCGTTTGGAATCCTCCATCTTGCATTTTTAGATCTGACTTCAGATTCTGCGACCTCTAAAACCCCCATATTCTAAATTTCGAGAAAATTGGTTGAATTAAAAAAAAATGAAAATTTTTCAAGAAAAATCAATTTGATATCGATTTTTTTGGGGTTAGGAACAAGTGAGGAAGATGGATTTGGGTTCCGTGGGTTCATTTTTTAATAGACAAGGAGGATACGAAGAATGCAGGTTTTCCATTTTTTTTGCGCATTTTCATATATTTTTACCTGTTTTTTTGAGGTTAGAAAAAACCGGATTCGTGTTTAAGAGGTCAAAATACATCGAAAAGCATATGTAGAATGTCAAAAATGAACTAACTTTTTTTGGCGTGTGTTTTAAAATATTTTCTCTAAAGTTAAGAGCTTTCAGGCGCCATATATATCCGCCATTTTAAATTTCTCAAAACGCCACTTTGATTTTGGAAGTCTTTCACTAGACGGAACATTTTAAGACCTCATACGTCTTGATGATTGAAACGTCCCATATATATTTCAGTGATAACTTGAATACTCTTATTAAGATCTACCCATCCCAGCATTGCCCCAAATTGCCCTAAAAACTGCTCTTATTTTGTTCGTGTTAGTACATTTAAATAATAGAAGATTGTTTTCAAAAAGTATTTTTTACATATATTTTCTTGTTATCTCCATCTTATCTGCACAAATATTTGTAGATGCTTACTTGGTGCCAATTATTTACCATAAATATGAATAAATAAGGAAAAACGTTGTAGGTATATAGAAAAAATGTTATTTTCTTGTAGGATCACAAGAAAATTACATTATATATATATATAGGATAGGGATATTATATAGGTACTTGCAGTCTACTGTCCATAATTTAAATGGTACCTTTATTTTATTAGAACATTTAATTTAACGCTAATATTAAATCTTTCCACTTTGAAAAAATTCAATTATTTGACTTAGAAATTACTGAAAAAATAGAACAAAAAATGTCCTACCAAGTTTTGACATCGATCTTTACGAATCTGTTATTAGATTTTTGAAATTGAAAAAAGGGGATGTAAGTTAGCAGTTGATGAACGAAAAAAATGCATTATAGTAATGAAAGGATGTAGAGAAGTGATATAGGGTTAGTAATTGTGAATCAGACATCTACAATTCAAAATGGTGGATATAATATTGCTATAATATATTTCCAAAAATCTGGTATCATATTTGCCATTAGCAGCCCCCAAATCATGGTAATCAATAAAAATTGGAGAGAGATTTTATTCCATAATTTATTGAATTAAAACCTTTTTCGTCGCCATACTCCACAATTGAATACACATACTTGAATTTTTTTAAATAAAATTTTGGATTTATAATCAGAGACCTTAAAAACCCGTAGGTATACAGTTTTCAGACTGATTTCGAGCAAAGTTGAGATTTTTGTCCCGCATATTGGATCCGCCGTCTCGAATGTTTAAAATCTGACCAGATTCGTAATTTGACGACCTAAAACTCTAAAATCAGGATGATTGACAAAGCCGAGGAACCTTTTTTTTGAGCCAGTTTATTGAATTTTCCGTCCTCCAGAATGAGCCAGAAAAACCCTTTGCGCATGCACCAGCAGTTCGGTAATCCCGAGGTGACGCGAGTTCGGAAATGTGGAAGTCTGCGGAACGTAAAAGTTCGGAAATGTGGATGATGAGTGTATTAATTTCTCAAGATATTCTTCAATATCATTGTGCATGCTTCGTGTTGAGTTGTAAAAAGAGCCTCATTGTATAAATATAGTATATTTTTCGTTTGATAATATTTATCACTCCAGTAGCCACGTGGACGTATCGCAACAGTTGACTTTTTCCCAGTTGGTATGGTGAAGTAGGTACGTCTTTCTCATAATATACGCATAAATATGTCCATAATATTCTTAAAATATGTAGCTATATTTCAATTTTGAAGTTACATCTTGTGTTATAAAGCCGTGAAGACAAGCTTCGGGCGTGATTTTTTTGTTTTTTAATATCAGAAACAAATAATGGTCCATGCTAACAAGTACACGTTTTTCGACTTAACATTCTTTAAAGTTTTACCAGAACGTATTTAAATGTAGTCGAAAACTCCTTCCGCATAATTCAAACAAATGGAACATTTCCCCTCCGCCATGGAATAAGGTGCAAAGGCGTGATGCGACTCGGACCTGACCTTCCTGGTCGGTCGACCACGACACACAGTTGTTCTACAGAAATGCCCCGTGTAAATAAATGTCCATGAAATTGCAGACGTGTGCTGCGTACACATGCACAATTTTATTCGTCTTACAAGAAAAAGTTCTTTAACTGGAGCGGTTTTTCTTGGCTGTGTAAAATTGTTTATAATTTTCTCACAGACCGTATGTACCACAAGGAAAATATAATCTTCTTTCAAAGTTCAAAAATACAAAAATTCTTATTTATAAATCATCAATTAGATGGCGTTTAGAAGTTGTAGAACGAACACAGATGTATGTCATGTTCAGTATGCATTGGAATTTAGAGACATTCCAGAGAGAGACTTCAATCTTTTGATAGTTTCTGGAAAATACATGATGTAATAATAGGTGCACAAGAAGCATCGCCAGCTAGCAAGAGCTGTACGTGTATGGAAAAAGATAGCTCACGAAGCTACGCACGTGAGGCCATGGGACATTCTATGTCTTTATTATGAAAGAGGACCTAGAAAGAGGACCCAAGAGGCAAACCATCAAGACCCATGACGTCATGCGTCACATACATGATGCTCGATAGAGTTTTTCCCTACCCCAGATTTTGCCCCTTCAGGTTAGACAAACCATCTTTACCAAGCGTGACGTGACGCAAAACCGTGACGCAGATCGCAATATTTTCCAGGGGCAATCCCATAATAAAGACATAGAATGTCAAAAATGCCATATAAGCTTTTTTATAAGTATTTTTTTATTTACAATTATTAATGACAACTGACAACCTCGACTCTTTTTTTGTTGAAGCGATTTATTTTGTTCACTCCATTATATATTCAACAAAACAACATTAAAAGTAAACAAGTAAATTACATTGTACACAAATCAAACTTTCATATTTCATATACAACTCATAGTTTCGTTGACAAAAACGTAATATTAAACTATATTGTGATTAACAACGATTGTGTAGGAAAAGGCGTTTTCCCCTTAATGCGCCTCTGTATCTGATGCCATGTCGCTCAAAATTCTTATATCTAATACTTACAGTTTTCTTATATTTGAACTATGATATTTCTTCATTACATTGTTTTTTAATCGAATTTGTTGGAAAGGGATATTACTTTTTCAAATTTTATTTTTAGTTACATTCTTCACCATATGCAGATTGACTGTAATAGAATTTATTGAAAAAAAGTTTATTACTTTTTGAAACTATTTTAAGTTCCATTATTTAAAGGTTTAAATGTGAGAGTCAAAAGAACGTTATATGACTTTCAACTTACTTTTAACGTTTTTGAGTGAGTAATATCACATAGTTTATCACAAGTTCCTAAAAAAGAATATTCTAATGACTCATTGACTTGGTAGTTAGATTTCGATAAATAGAGAAGGAGAGTAACATACTGATTATTTATTATGCTGTAATTTTCAAACTAATAACTCTCTGTAACTATTGCAAATTGGACTGAAATAAACTGTTGGACTATATTAATAAATAAACTATTAGTAAGGTTGGCAGAAACGGAATGTTATAATACACAAAAACAACTAGTATCCTTTCGCATGTTTGCCATATATTATTATGAAATTATATCACACGAAAGGTATTGCGTATGACGGAGGTTGTACGACAGCTTCAGCCGTCACAGGACTCCTGCAATCAAATCAAATTGAGGCAACCCCCATCAGATGCTATACGAGTTGCCTATGCCTTGCGTTGCTGTATGCCAACTTTATTTATTAGTTTTAGTTTGTATGTTACTAAAATAATCCTAATGTATGTATTTTGCTTAGCAAAAGTATTAATCTCTGACTAAACTTTACGTTTGGCTAAAATAATTTTAGGAATCTAGATTTGGAAACTAGTTCTTGTATAACTGTAATAAGATCCTAAAAAATAATTTGGTATGAAAGTGGTATTAGCAAAAGAATAATAGTGTTTATTATTTGCAACTTTATGAGAGTGCACATTTTTTATATACATATGCATGTACAGTAATAGTAATACTATATATAGTATTGCCGTTTTATATATGTATATTTATAATTATCATAGTAAACAAAAACTATAATTCAGTTATTTGTTGCAGTGCCTGTCAAGTCGGACGTAGTTTTCAACCGTCGCAATGTGTTGACGAGAATGGAAGAGATGAAAGGTCCATTGGCCCTATTAAGGAAGTGTAAGGACGAAAGACTTAAACTGAAGGTAAACAAACGGTTGTTTGTATGCAGATGCAATAAAATTACCTACAGGTTCGACTATAACAATATTTCATTCATATTTTAAAAGAGCCACCGGTGGTTACAAAAATTAATATGTAATAGAAAGTAATATGTCAAATAACATTTTTCAATAGTCTCAAAATATTAATATATTCTTACACGTGTGTATGTCTTAAAAATTTTCAAAGGCGAAGACGAAAACTCATCGATTGAGATGGCAAATGAACCTTGATATACAACATTCATGTATATACTCGAGAATCTTGAAAGTACGGTTTTGTTTCAACAATTTTCAAATATATTCTTAAAGCATTATTTGTAACGGATTAACATCCTGAATAAGATGAATATTAATGCTTTCAGTAATCCCTTGTGATTATTAGGTATGATTCGTGGCCCTCAGTATGAAAATGATTCAATAATTCAACATTACACTTAATAATTCAACATTACACTTCACTTACTTTTGAGGTTTATAGAACTCCAGCAACTTAAAACGTATGTTCCCGCTAGCTGCCATTGTATTTTTTCAAATTAGTTTAATAATGGCTAGCAATTCGTATGTAAGCATTCAGTACGTATCCTACATATTCAATTTCAATTAGCTACTCAATGTATTTAAAAATGCTTTTTGAGCATTTTATGAGCCGATTTTGATGAGTCACAGATGTCAATTTTGGCGTCAATGTTGTCAGTTTTGTCAATGTCACAATGTCAGTTTTGTCAATGATGGCAGGTTAAAAGTTGTCACTTCGGTATACATTTAAGGGATATAATTTTTTATTGGCATATTTTACATTTTTATCTCCTTTCATTTTTTTTGAGCACCGTTTCTATAAATACCAAGTGAATTTTAATATAAATTTTGAATGAATATTTTGGTTATAAAAGCATATGGATAAATCAGTATCCAATTTCAATTCTTTGAACTAGAAAATAAAAATGGATATGTCTGGTTTTGTGTGAACGCAGGTTACATGTCTGGTTTTTGTCTGAACTGAATGAACTTTTGTCTGAAAAGATTAAATTCATATATTGGCTTATAAGAAAAACTAATTAATAACACTACCCTGCAAGATTTTTGCCCCTGGACAGTGAATAGGTTTTTCCGCAAAGAAAAAGTTTTTTTTTACGGAAAAAAATATTATTTTTTTCCGCTGACAATAAATCCTCAGAATTGCTCTGTCACGTCAGGTTTTTGAGATATTCTAACCTGAAAAACACTGTTTTAGATATATTTCAGGTTTTATAGCACAGTGAATTTTCTTTCTAAAAAAAACTATTTGTGGAATTTTAAAGTACAAGTCTTCCTCTTTCAAATGCCGTTGAGTTTGTTCAAATATTTTTTTTTCGCCGAGATACCGCATTTTGAAATTTTCAAGGTATTAACCAAACTCAACAGCATTTGAAAGGGCAATAACAGTACTTTAAGATACATTATCTCGTTTTTTGATAAAAAAATGACGATGCTCCATAACCTCAAAAATGTAAAAAACAGTGTTTTAGCACTTTTAGGTTAGAATATTTCAAAAACACTATTTGTTTTCCAAATTTTCATGGTCACCATCAAGAAGTCTAGAACTAAGGAGACCGAACTGCGGCTTTTCGCTGTTTAACGCGAGGGGCTCGAATATGTCCGCCTCCAGAGACGCTGTAAACAGTTGTATACTCTGGTTGCTACGGTATATAAACAGATATCTATACGTATACCGTGGTTCTGTACTAATCTGTGTGCATTAGAGGTTAGAGTCAGCGTGAATGTCCGTGGTGCGAATACATTTGACAGACGCTCTACATTTTTCGTTAATTTGTTGTTATTATATTGAATATTATATTGAATCTACACAAGTAATGTCTTTGCAATTACAAATGTTCGCCATGATCAATATGAAAATGTACTCAAAATATTTCATGTTACGTGCTTCAACGTTAACAATACAACAAAGGAAAATATTTCGTTTCATACATACATCAGTAATTTGAAATAATGTCCGGTTATTCGGACCGCTTCTTAAATCACACAATGCAACACAGCACTTTTGCACCGTATTTATTTTTTGTATATATTTTTGTTAATAGCCAAAGGGCATGTAAGCACCCGCTTTGACAGCTTAATGATAAACGTCATATAAAACCATAGCATGGTTTTCTATGATAAACATTCACATGTGGACCGCTGACCGCTGCTCATCACGTAACTCGAGTACATTACTGTTTACAGCGCCTCCTGGAGGCGGACAGATTTGATCCCTAGATACCGAACGAGTTCGGTCTCCTTGGTTCTAGTCTTCTTGGTCACCATATTGAATTTTTCACCTAAAGAAATGAAAATATAACATCAAATTTGACTTCAGCTACTTCGAAAACGTAGAAAATGGATGGAATTTAAAGAAATTTTTGTCGCCATATTGCTTCCGCCATAAGAAATATAATTGTTATTATCCTTTATTTCTATTTTTATGTTATAAATTCCCGGAATACGAACGAATCCAAGTTAATTCTTCAATTAAAAAAAAGTACATGAAAGATCCATATATGCTATTGTAACTTTTGTCAACTCTGGTCGGTATCTTGTATTTCGGTCTGGTTGTATTTTCTTCGAAAATTTTTGAAAATCTGACCTTAGATTCTGAACGAGCAGATATTTTGACATCAGGAAATATTGACTTGTTATCGGTTTTTAAATATTTTTTTACGTTTCTTAATAAAAAAAACAATATTTTGATATACACGTGTCCCTAATGGGTTTTCAGGTATGGGAAAAATCCCAAACATGAAAATTTCAAAATGCGATATCTCGAAAAAAAAAAGATATTTGAGCAAACTCAAAGGCGTTTGAAAGAGGAAGACTTGTACTATAAGATCCCACACACGGTTTTTTAAGAAAAAAAAAATGCGGTGCTACATAACCTCACATATGTCAAAAAACAGTGTTTTTTGCACTTTTAGGTTGAAATATCTCAAAATCCTGACGTGATAAAACAATTCTGAGCCCGGATTTGTTTTTAGCGGGAAGCGCCATTGTCTAGGGGCACAAAATTTTCAAAATTTTGCAGGGTAGTGTATTTACTAATATTTTTATTAGAGGGAAACCATTAATAAGACCGAATGAAAAACATTTGTATGCCGGCCAAGTAAAACCCAATACTACACACAATATATCATATGAACATACCAGGCCTTTTGAAAATATCTGTTGTCTATAATGAAAAAGTAAATGGGCCTATCTTGTATTTAGCCCGACAAAGTTTAATTTCTAATGTGTCCACATTAGAAATCTGCTTTGATTGAACTCTCCGTTTTCAAGCATCGATATCTATGGGATCGATTGTGTTTTGATTGGTCATATATGTTCAGTAAATGAGTCGTTAAGAACTATAACTAAAATCAGATTTGAACGCTATTTGAAAATCTATTTATCAATAGCCAAATATTTGCATGTGTGTGTAGCAAATTTTATTGCACTTAGCATGCTCCAATAAAACTGGGTGCGACCCTCCCATTCTAACATAAGGACGCCCAAAGTGTAACCTACTTATCGGACTGTGGGCTTTCGTCCGAGCAAAGTCGCCCGAACGAGAATCGAATCCTTCGCGTTACACAACCGTGATAATAAATTACATAATTAGTTGGCGAACTTCGGCAAAAAATTTCGCAACGCTACAGCAGGACGGCCACGCGCCTAAAAAAAGTAGTACCACGGTCAATGTTTCTAGGTGATTGCCGAATTTTTTTAGGTAACTAGGTGAATATCGAAGAAAGCTCAGTGTCTGACCTCTTATTCAGCCATTGAAAAGGTTGGAAATTCGCCGTTTCATAACCGCTCGCCGAATCGATGACTGTGATATAACGTAATATTAACATAACATGTTCAGTTATGTAAATTTATTTGAACCCCTTCGCTTACTGCGTCCTCACCTGTTTTGAAGACATTGTATTATTTGCAATCTCATTAGAGACATAAAGTCATTGATGTACCTATTTACTCGATACGGGATAGGTTAGATTCTTGTACTTTTCTGTAAAATAAATATCTTGTAGATATGTAATTCAACATCTCTAGTTCCTATAAATATAATGTGGTGTCTTACTATTAGGTATATGATTTCCTAGAAAAGTTCAAAAGTGATAATTGTTGGTGATTTTGTTATTGCCAAGTGATGATAAATATTGCCAACCAAATCCGTGAAATACGACCTTGGTGACACCTACCACTCATTTTGAACGACTTGAGTAACACAAAATTATTACCGCACTAGTAGTGGAATGAGTTCACATTACAGTACTTGTGATGCAATTATTAGTGCGGTAATAATCTTCATTATATAACTCAAACCGTTCAAAATGAGTGATATAATAAAGTCTTATCGTGTAAGTTGTAGATAAAGAAATATAACGCGACGTATTAGGAATTAAAAGGTCATGTATATACATACTATATGTACATGTTTAACAAAAGAGTCAATGGTGCCTCATTTATTACAGACGCAAGTATCCCTAATATGTAGATGAAACATAGTGACGAATAAAAACTGCAACACCCACTATTAATTAAGCAATTTACTTGAAATTTTCACATAAGATGTACTTCAATATGATTAAAAGAAATTACTAAAGTTTCAATAACAAATTTTAACGTTATCTTGGTATTTGTTGTGATTTTCATGTAAAAAAGTATTTGTTAATCAGTTTTTGCTAAACATAAATACAGTCTTGTCTGTAATTTATATTGTAAACATTATTTACGATGCCTAAAATTCCTAAATGGGGGAGGCTGAGGGAGGCAGGAGTTTCTCTTAGTGATCGCCCTAACATATGATGTGGGTCCCATACTTCCTTACGAAAATGCGAGAATTTCAAATACCACCAGCCGCCACTGCAAGCAACATAATCTCGTACTCTATTTCCATTCTAAATTGAAAATAGGTAGAAAAAAGCAAGGTTGTCAGATATATTTTCTAAAATTGCTAAGCTCACTATACAAGTATACTTCATACTTCAGTAAACTATTAGTTCGTGACGTTCTTAGAAAGCTAGTTTGGAAATATTTAAAAAAAAATACATATATATATAAATTTATTAGTTATCATTAAAATAAAGCGTTTAAAATTGCTGGAAAAAATAATTATATAAATTAAAACAACTTTATGTTTGTTACTATACTTAAGAAAATTTTTGTAGAGCCGGCAACGCGATGCCGCGAATGCACCAGCAAATGCCGACCATTATACAATAGGATTGCTTTATATGTAATACATCCAAATACTTATTCGGTCCACTGTGCCATAAAATTTTTACGACGTCGTTAAAATGAATTACGACTTTAGAAATTCTACGTGTTTAAGGCGCCAGTGACGTGTATTTCAGCTAGGTTTATTAACACAGACAATTTTTTGAGATTGTCTGGCTAAATGAGCATTATTTACAGCAAATTATATTACAAATATTAAGAGTTTTGTATGCAGGCTAATTTTAATCTCCTATATTGATTTGAATGAAAAAAAATTATTTCCCAATTTTCGAATTTATAAAAGATATATGCACGCCCATGGAATCATAAAGTTGCACCGCTTTTCTTGTTCCCCAGGCGTATTTATCATTTTCAATTAAAATTAGAAGGACTATACATAATTTGCTCCGTGAGTATAAAAAGAATTTTGCCAATTTTTTTACACAGTTTACTTCATAATAAAATAAGTTTACCATACGAAAATCGTGTCAATAAAACTAAGTATGAAATGTACAGAGCCAAACAAAAATACCTTTTTTTGAAAACTAGTTTATTTGTGAAATAGACACTCTGTGAAATAATGTCTCAAGTACAGATATATTTGAGATATGGCTGAATCTAAATCGCTATTCATTTTATAACAAAAAAATTACATATAGTTTTCCACACCCAATATCCAATCAGAAGAAGCCGTCAGACTGGCCAAATTAATATTTTACAGTTACAATTATTTATAAAGTTAAAGAGAACTTTTGGAGTACTATATTACATAAAAAAAAGTTAAAAACCGGTTAACCCCCTTCCAAAAAAAAGAGGGTGGTTCCATTTCAAAGGACAGACACGCTGTAATTGCAAGAAGTAGGGATAAATTACCTAATTTTGTCGAAAAAAAAAGTGCTGAGTAGATGCGGTCATTCTTTTAAAATATGTAATTCTGCTTTACAAAGAATAGGTTTTTTATCCTTCCTGAAAAAACCTTTTCAGAAAAGAGTTGCATGGTTTTACATCTCAGACAACGAAGCACCGTTCTTGCAATGTCAAAATGTTCGTACTTTCGTCGAATTTCCCTGAAAAACCCTGCTACGCGCTAAAAAAGGACGCGACTAAGCGAGAAAATTTTCATTCCTTAACTTTTTTTATCCGAAAGACCGTTGGGCAAAAAAGATAAAACCAGATTATTAACGAAATATTTAACTTCTTATGGGTACTTTTGGATGCAATAAATAAGGCACCCCTCTACAATTAAACATATATGTAAGATCATTAATTCCCGACACATCGCATTATATTTCTTTATGAAGACAGTAGTCACACGATGGGATCTTGGGTTGATATTGACATGTATTAGTACAATAATATTCCCCACGTTTTTTTGCTCGTCACTGCTGTCGGGCATATTGAGGTTATATTGAAGATATAACCTCAAATATATGTGTTTTAACCTTAAAAATATGTTCTAAAATACATTTAAATTTTTATTTTTGTTGGAGTACATATTTATCTTGATACTTTTAACTTTCGAATATTCAGGAATTTTATAACAACAATCCAACGTTATTTACAACAAACGCTAATTAATACTATTTCGACATCGATCGATAAAAATAATGTCCGCCTCACTGTCGGCGACACATTCACTTTTCTCGGAGAAAGTCTTCAACAAGAAAATAGCCGATTGTCCGGGGCCACTCAACGTAATAATAATGAGGGGCATTAACATGATGTAAATGTACCTACAGCTGCCAGCTACCCGAGAGGACGATAATCTCCGCGAGCGCAACCAACGTGTCATTTGGATAACGGGCGAACGGTCTGCGATACTTTTAAGTCGCGTAGAAATAGGGAAATGTCGAACGATGAGCTATCTTAATCTAATTGTTATGTAATCGGGGAAAGGAGATAGTAACATTCGTGTCGTGTTCAGAGAATACTGAACCCGACCGCAACTACTAAATAGAAAGGGGTATATTTGGGATCTGACCTATTGATCGACGTTTCATGAGAGTCGTGAAAATAGGATTGCAAATGACGATCATTTCAATATCTGTCTAAAGACCTATACATAAACTTCACATTTTATTCTACCCTCTCTTCCTGCTCTCAGCTCCGAAAATAATCGGTGATTTTATATAAAGAATAAAAATTATGGTGTACCTAAATCAAGACCTGTAAATAACTCTATGTGTGACATGGATCTATTGTTTACTGCTACTTCTCATAACTTTTCATCACATCATGAACAGGCACATAGTTATCATCAAGAGATGTCCCACAAAGTATAGGTTTTTCAACAATCAAGAGCGTAAGTCTAAGGATGGATTAGTAAGTCACTAGGTAATAGATTATATTTTATCGAAAGGATCATGGTGGATCATTTTAGATTATGTTATTTTAAACTGTAGGATGATAATAGGCACCTCCGTACTACTCCACTTTGGAATCCTAGGTCGCCAACATAATATAAAAATCTTCAATAATCAAAGCTCCACTCCTAGTTTTTTCGATCTTGCCATGAGGAGTTATGCAATCCACATTAACTAACACACTTTGGAACGTGTTTATTCCAGAACTCACGAAATGGCATTAAACGTAAGTGGAATATAAACTGATTTCTCAAGGGCATACTCTCTTTTTTATTTTTATGTTTCACACTATTTATGTGACGGTCTTCAATCGCGTTTGTCCGTACACAGCAGTTTTTTCTTATAGACTCTACACATTATGGTCGCGCCATCATAAAATAAATCTTCGACATCACCGATGAATTTATTCACTTTGTCAGCAAATGATTTTCTTGATGTCTTTTAGGCGTCTGCAAGTGTGACATTTTATTATTAAGGTAATACTGACGCCGACGACATAAACACTTAGAAAATACTGGCCCGCCCGCGCCGCTATATTGCGGCACGATCGGCTAACCCTACTGATAAGTTTGTGCTTCAACCACAGCATAAGGAAGACCAGCAAGACCTTTCATCTAAAATCATAAGGACGTGCAATGTATGCTGCGCATCGCCCTCAGTAGATAGATGAGACCTACTGGGATAGTCGTACCTCTAACGCTATTGAATGAGCATCAATTGTCAAGAGACGTATTTAAAAATTGCTGCTCATCTCAAGAATATTTTAATAAGGGTTAAAGTATTGTTTATTTAGATATTTAATACTACTATCACATATTCATCATGTCAAAACGAACGCAAAAATATTTTTTTAAATATTTCTAGTACAACCCTGATGGAAAATATGCCTCGTTCCGCTGCAAAACGTTAGTACACGTGCACTGACCAATAGTCCGAGGTCACGAAATCTGGCTTACTCTCTTCAAAGCGCCGATAATTGAGTGATTTTGCTGGTAGTCCTAATTCTGTGCTTCAACTGGCTGCATGGAAACAATAAGTAAAAAGTAGACACTCAATTTTATGCATATCACTGATTTTTAAGCCGCTTTCTCAAAAATTAATTTGCAGTTACATGTGTCATTCAAAACTGCGTGCAAGGATTATCTTTTTTTGTCCTAGGAACACTGGTACGCAATTTTTATTTCATTGTTGCTTTAAACGATTCAATGGGACAATTAAATTTTCTAATCGACCTAGTTAATACCCATGTCAACGAGGTCTCACCAAAAAGCAATTCGGCAAGGCTTAACTTATAACACCTTTTTTTTTTCGATCGCGTAACAAAAAGTGTGAGTCACAAAAATACTGTTAATTATATCAGAAAGAGAGAGAAAGGCCGACAGTAACGCTGCACATAACGCTCCAGCATATAAATTAATCACATCGTATCGGATTTAGCCATGGCGTTGACCATGAATAACAATCGTCCATGTCTACCGTTCCGCTCTTTTCGAGTCGATTCGAAGGCGAATCGACGACCAATATTCGACTGGGCGACTACCTCTCGTTTACTAACAAGAAATCTACTAACCTTCTGCCACGGTTTTCCTTGTTGAGAAATACTATTTTAATTATATACGGGAGGTCATCGTCGATTATTTTTTTATTGACACCGGTTGCCATTGACGCGTCTGTATTTGGTCAGAGGTAGGTCCGAGAGCTGGACGCGATATGAATAATATGCTGATCGGTTTTCGATTTTGGAATGGGATGGCGTGGATGGAGGCTCTCTTAGAATACGAGGTGTGGCAGAAAAGTAATATTTTTTTCAACAATTGTATTTTATTTTTTTTACATCAATGTTAACCCCCTTGAAAGTTGTTCCCTTGAGCAGCTGTACATCGACGGAGGCGTTGTTTCCAGTTTTCGTAGCAGTGTTGGAAACCTTCAATTGCAATCGCATTCAGCTCTTAGGTTACGCTCCTTTCAATATCAACATTATGAAAATTACATCCTTTTACATACCATACATACAAGTGGTTTTTGTCTTTGGGAAACAAAAAAAAATGACACAGACAGATCAGTTGAATAGCGAGGATGGGGAACCACAGCAATCCATTCACCAAAAACTGGGTGATAAAGGTGATTGAAAAGTTTTACAGAGCGTCTAGGAGACTAGCGTACAAGTGATATGAAGAAGCTTGCAATCTTGCCAAACCGCTCGCAGTGTTGTCAGGCTCATTACTCTTACACACCTTGTACAAAGTGATCAATGATTGACACATTTATGACACACTTTTTTTTTTAGTGTACCACGTAACGTCATCTAATTTTCAGTCCAGTAAGGTTTCCATTAATATAACATTTTATTCTCATTCACGTTTCACATTTGTTTCCCACTCCCGATTTCAAGTAATTTCAGGAGATACAGTTCTCATCTTCATTTGTAAATACGAAAAGAAACGTTTGTACTTATTACGTTGCAAAATATTTATATGAAAAAAATAGTTGTGAGGCTTAAATTTGAAAATTCTTGATTGAAATAGGCAAGAGGGTAGTATACGTATTATTCGGCATTCGGCATTAAGTATACGGCAGTGTGAACTTGCGGCGGTTTTTTTTTTATAATTATGGAAATCTGAATTTACCAGATTCACCTCACAGTCGAGAATTATTCCATAGTACACTGTAACTGTATTGTACAATGAGTGTAAGGAATTTCATTGCTACTAATTCAGAACAACGGTTCGACTTTTTTCTTTTTAGTGTACCACGTAACGTCATCTAATTTTCAGTCCAGCAAGGTTTCCATTAATATAACATTTATTTCTCATTCACGTTTCACATTTGTTTCCCACTCCCGATTTCAAGTAATTTCAGGAGATACAGTTCTCATCTTCATTTGTAAATACGAAAAGAAACGTTTGTACTTATTACGTTGCAAAATATTTATATGAAAAAATAGTTGTGAGGCTTAAATTTGAAAATTCTTGATTGAAATAGGCAAGAGGGTAGTATACGTATTATTCGGCATTCGGCATTAAGTATACGGCAGTGTGAACTTGCGGCGGTTTTTTTTTTTTTATAATTATGGAAATCTGAATTTACCAGATTCACCTCACAGTCGAGAATTATTCCATAGTACACTGTAACTGTATTGTACAATGAGTGTAAGGAATTTCATTGCTACTAATTCAGAACAACGGTTCGACACACGCTCAGACGGGTTTTCCATACAGCATCACAATATTTTCTCACAACGCATTTGTTGTATTTTCAAGTTTAAACTTTGTAGAAATACTGTGTGCATCACCTGACCCACAACACACCAAGGATCTCTTTTCAAGCTTGAAGTTATCCAAACTTCAGGTATGCTTGGTGCACCCCAAGAAACGTTACTTAAAACAAACTCTCGTTTGTGCTAATTACTTCCACTTAATTCTTAAATGAAACTTATACAGTTCCTGTAGAGCCGACATCGGCCAGTTGTGAAAAAGGACAAATGCTACCCTTCTCGTTCTAACACCAAGCACAGGAGGTGAGATGGCCGGTCTTATTCCCTCACTACCTTCGATGCGTGTGCGGTTGCTTCTTATCTGTCGTCTCACTTCTGTTTGTCCTTTTTTCATAACTGGCCGATGTCAACTTTACGCACACGGTATATGCAAACCTGATATTTTGTAACAATTAAATTTCTTTTATTGTTATGTTGTTTTATTCAATAATTACCACACGCTACGAACTGTCACGTGCTTAACACGCACGGACTTCCTTTCACAGTAATTGAGATAGTTAGTGGTGGCGTACCATTTACTAATTCTTCAAACATATCAATAAAATGAGGTACTTAAACAATCCGTGCTTGTGGCCTATCTTTTCATACTTTCAACTCGGGACTGTCAACTAATTATTATATATTACAGTATACCGTGTCTCTTGCAACCCCAGCCACTTGGGGTACTTACCCCCAATCACACGTTTACCCATGAATCATTCCATTGTTTATTGATTGGGCTATATTGTCTCCAAACGTTTCTTCGGTTTTACCGTTACCTTGTTCGGTGACGTCAAATTTATCCTGGGAAATGCTTCGCGCCGCTGCGTTTCGCTCGTAAGGTTATCAGATTTTAGCGAGCGAAAACGCGTTTTCTTTACCTCGAAGTGCCCGCATCGCATTGCGGTAGTTACCGCAAAGACAATACTTTCGCGGACCTTGGCGCGAGGTCCTTACGAGGTTGCAATGCAAGGTTACTACGCCTAACAAACACCGCGGTCATCAAGGTATACCTCGCCGTGACAAGGATTTAACTTACGTTTCATACGGGCCATTTATCAAATGCGGTATCGATTACATTATGCAGATAATAAAATAGTTATTCATATGAGCAGTTATTCATATGGTTGTTTTAAAATGGACACCTGGTATTTTTACGAACTAATTCATTTTTTTTCAAATTACTAAAAGTATAAACAAAAATGTGCTAAAAAATTACATATTTTTTTCATTCGAAGGTTTGTTTAGCTTTCGAATGCTTCCAGTAACAATACACTAATATACCTGTAATACCTCTATACTCAAAAAATAAATAAGATTTCCAGGAAAAAGTTATGCAAAATCAATTGAGGAAGTAACAATATGATTTAATAGTTTGTGTATTAATAAGACTAATATTTTATATTTTACTTTGCATATTCTCCACAAAATAGAAAATAAGAAATACAGATAACTGTATACAATTTGCTTTATAGAGAAAAGCAATAAGCAATTTCATTAAAGTAAAATATTTGTCTTCACAAATTGTTATATTTCATGAAATTGACAGTAAGATAGAATAAAAGATGTTTATTTTGTGATTTTTTTGTTTCTATTATATTGAGACCCAATACTTAAGTTTTGCTTGACTGATTTAATTATAGAATAGACTAAATAAAACAAAAGGACAATAATTAGTCTCATTCAAGGAAATCCCGAATTGCAAGGGAACTTTTTGCCGTATAATTTCAGTTAAGCTACACATCAACGGTTTTTATAAGCTAAGCATGTTAAGCCTGTTTTTATATATTAACTGTTCGACAAGACTGTTACAATATGAAGAGAAATATGGATTTTTTATAATAACAAAGAAGGATATTATAAGCCTAAAATTAAAAAATGTATTTTGGAAATGTGTGACGTATTGAATTAGCTCTCCATGTTTATGTGTTTTTTTTTTTACGTTTTAGGTATTATATAGTATCACTATTGTGATCGTCATTCACATTTGTCTGTTAATAGTAGTTAGTTTTTCTTTACGTCTTTCCCATTTTACCATTTTAATAAATCTCTTTAAGTACCGGGTGGGCAAATTTCGATGTTTTATAGGGTATCTCGGTAACTGTAAGGGCTATGGAAAAATGAACCCACCTTTCCCGACCTCTTTTTTCGAGATAAATTCATTGGTGGAAACCAGAATTTGCTATATCTTTTCGTTTTCGAGTTGTAAACGAAAATTGATTTTTTTGAGTTTTCGATTGGTGTCGATAACTCGGTTGTTTGTAAAATTAGAAGAAATCTGTTTGCACGTTCTACAGGCACTTTTTTAAGTAGAATAGGATTTCCTTAACAGATTTTTTATATCTTGTGTAGTTTTCGAGTTATGGCATAAACTTATATTTTTTTAAATGGAAACCATAGTTGGCTATGATTTAGCTAAAAAGGATTTTTTCTCTTTACAACGATATATAGTTTGTGGGGTCTATGATGAGTGTTTATGCGGAAACAGTTAAAAACATATGTTTTCTAATAAAGGACAGTATAGTAATTTCAATGATTTTGCACAGTAGGCGCCTGTCATTTTGAAAACAGAACAGTTGGATATTGGGATGTAAATACACAGTTACACATTACTGTTTGATTAATTGTTTATGTTTGGTTTTGCTTGCATTATAGTTTTAAAGTTTCGATTAAAGAAATTGACAAGGCGCGATGGCGTATAAAAATTACGAAAAGTTTAATATGCTAGAGTGTTTTATTCAAAATGGATATAATTCTGAAGCTGCATCGGAAGCATATTTTAATCGCTACCCTGAAAGGAGACAACCTAATATGTCCATCTTTGGTAGACTAAAAGAAAACCTCGTTGAATACGGAGGATTTAATAAACCAAGACCAAAAAATTATCGTATTCAAGATGCTGAGGATGTTGCCATAAATGTTGTTGGTATGGTAGTCGTAAATCCTTCAATTTCAAGTAGGCAAATTGAAGCAGAGTCTGGTATATCGCGACGAAGAGCACTTTCAGTTTTAAAAAACACAAATTTAGACCTTATACAATAAGGAAACAACAACAGCTCCTTCCAACTGATCCTGAACGCCGACTGGATTTCTGCAATTAGTACCTACAACAAATTGAGCAAGACCAATTATTTTTTAAAAATATCATTTGGACAGATGAAAGTTACGTAAGTAGTGCCGGAATTTTCAACCGACACAACAAACATTATTGGTCTGAAGATAATCCTCATCAGACTGTTGATGTTCAAAATCAAGGACGTTTCGGTTTTAGTGTATGGTGTGCCCTATATAATAACCGCATTTTAGCTTACCAACTTTATGATGACAATTTAAATGGTCAACGGTATTACAATATGATAAACTACCACATAGTAGAAGAATTTTTAGACAACTTGCCACTTAACGAAAGACGACATGTATTTTTTCAACAAGACGGGGCACCACCCCATAATACTAATTTAATCTCGGAATTATTAAATACTAATTTTGGGGAGAAATGGATAGGGAACAATGGGCCAGTAAAGTGGCCTCCTCGGTCGCCAGATCTCTCACCGTTAGATTTCTTTTTTGGGGAACCATTAAAGACAATTTATACAAAAAGACAAATAATACACTGGTTCAACTGAGAGAAAATCTTATAGACTGTCTGAATTCCGTTTCAAATATTCACATCTATAATGCAACAAAAAAGTGTTTCAAAGCGATGTGAACTGTGCATCGCAAACAACGGACGACAATTTGAAAACTTTAGGTAAATAATCATGCTCGTATTTTTTTTTTAATCTGTCTAGTTTTGTTTTTGTAAAATATATTGTATCGTATTTTTTACATACATTATTTGTTACAAATTTGATTGTTAAGTGTGTTAAACTTTCTTGTTATGAATATGTTATAATTAATTATTAATTAGTCACTAATATGTCATAATTAGTTATTTAAGTTTAATATACCATTCATTATATACGACTGTTACTATGTATTTATGTTACTTTTCGCAGGAGTAAATTTCCATAGCAACAGTTATTATTATTAAAACATTGTTGTAACAATGTGTTACTATAGAAACTTACTCTTCCTGCAAAAAAAAACAAAGTAAGTATACCTATACAAAAAATTAAAATTTTTAACTGTTTCCGCATAAACACTCATCATAGACCCCACAAACTTATATATCGTTGTAAAGAGAAAAAAATCCTCTTTTTAGCTAAATCATAGCCAACTATGGTTTCCATTTAAAAAAATAGAAGTTTATGCCATAACTCGAAAACTACACAAGATATAAAAAATCTGTTAAGGAAATCCTATTCTACTTAAAAAAGTGCCTGTAGAACGTGCAAACAGATTTCTTCTAATTTTACAAACAACCGAGTTATCGACACCAATCGAAAACTCAAAAAAATCAATTTTTCGTTTACAACTCGAAAACGAAAAGATATAGCAAATTCTGGTTTTCACCAATGAATTTATCTCGAAAAAAGAGGTCGGGAAAGGTGGGTTCATTTTTCCATAGCCCTTACAGTTACCGAGATACCCTATAAAAACATCGAAATTTGCCCCGCAGTACATATAATCCAACTGCACTCCATCAAGATATCAGATTGCGTTATAAAATATGTATATTAAACTGTCTAAATGGTGTTTCAGTTTTGCCATTTTTTTTTTTTTTTTTTGTAGATTTGGACAAGACATGAAAAAGGTGTACGTGGATACTGTTTGGGATATGTAATTGCTTTTGACAAGCACTGGAATCTAGCTTTGGAGGAAGTTACGGAGTTTTGGACGCGACCGAAAAAGAAAAAATACCTGCTTTAGGTAAGCAAATAATTTATAAGCAATTATCGAGTCTAAAAAGTATCTATATTGCAGATAGCCTCGAAAAAGGCGCAAAACCAAAAATAAGGATAAAGCCGCCTAAAGTTACAATTACACCACATGAAACTAACAAAAAATTAGAAAATTGACCAGAAATGTAGATCAGTTGATAATGAGAGGGGAACACATAGTCTTGATAAGCGCGATTTCAGAACCAAGCTAGAATAATAGATGTAAAACGTGAAAAGCAAAAACTATGGCTGTGAATTTGTTATGCATCACATATCAGAAATTGTTGTTATTTTATAATCAAAACGATGCGTCAAAACCATCATCTAATTGTGAAATTAGTTGATCAATGCTAACATACGACTGATATTTCAAATTTAATTGTTTTGCCATATAAATTATACAGTACTTTATTCCGAATTGTGGAAATTATAGTTATTAATGTAGATAATGTAGAAAACCACAGTTATACCTAGTTATACACGGTGGAGACTTTAACTGGAATATATTCGCTAGCGGGGTGGTGAATGATTTTTCAAAAAATTCCCGAGACACTTCAACTTTTAAATGTATTTACCTACATTTTGCAAGTAATATGAAAAATATAGCCCTTCAGGGGTGGCTGAAACCACCCTCGACATGATTTTTTCAAATACAACCTTATGGCTTGTGACCCCTCATTGTAAAGCTGGTGGAAAGAGGAATCCAACGCACTGATCAAATTTTAATTTTTAGTATGTTTGTAGGGTTGCATACAATTAAAACAATTTAAAAATTAAATTTATTTTCAACGTAACAATTGTTCAAAATGTGCACCATTCACTTGTTGGCAGCATCCCAGTCTGTGGTAGGTTTCGTCCCTTACATTATGCAACATTTGCGGTGTTATTTTTCCGATTTCCTCTCTTATCCTTTCCTGCAGATCTGCTATGTTGTTGGGTTTCTGAATGTAAACCCTACTTTTAAGATGTCCTCACAAAAAGAAATCCAGTGGTGTAAGATCTGGAGATATTGCTGGCCACTCAATATTACCTCGCCTCCCAATCCACCTACCGGGAAAAATTCTGTCCAGATACTGACGAACAATGGCAGCATAGTGTGAGTGGGGCCCCATCTTGCTGAAACCATAACCTCTCGTCGGTCAAATTGGGGTTTAAGGGGTTTGAAAATAAATGACATAGTACTGGCATTGGTTCGTGCTGCTCTTGAACATCTTGCATTTTATATGGGCGTTTTTTCTCACATTTAAGTATTTTTAAAACTGTTTTGTGATTAAGATTACTATCACGGGCCAGTTGACGGGCTGGAGTGATTGGATTTTCTTCTAGAGCAAGCAACAAATTCAACTTCGTGTCGTCATCAACAACAGCCTGCCTCTTACTCGGTACTTTCCTGACATGACCCATCTCTCGATATTGTGCCTCAATTTTACTAATGGTACCTTGATTTAGTGGTGGCAAGTCAGGATGCGTTTCTCGAAACAAGCGAACAACTTCGCATTGAGTTCGCGCCCTATCACCATATCCAATCATCATCAAAATTTCGATTTTTAGTGATTAAGTTAAATAAGACATTTTCACCAATTTGAAATAACACTTCGTTTCAAACTCTGAATACAGCATACAAACTAAATTACTCTTTGCGGCCGTGTAAAAACACTAGCAAAAAATAACAAATATCAGTTGTGGCAAAAAATTGCTTGGAATTTTTGTGGGGACATATGAAAAGTAAGGTTTACATTCCAAAACTAAACAACACACATTTTGAGTACGAAATTGTTGCGTTAAAAATAAATTAAACTATAAAATTACGTTTTAATTGTATGCAACCCTACAAACATACTAAAAATTAAAATTTGATCAGTGCGTTGGATTCCTCTTTCCACCAGCTTTACAATGAGGGTCACAAGCCATAGGGTTGCATTTGAAAAAATCATGTCGAGGGTGGTTTCAGCCCCCCTGAAGGGCTATATTTTTCACATTACTTGCAAAATGTAGGTAAATAGGGTGGTAACGTGTGTAGGTAGTAGGTGTCTCGGGAATTTTTTGAAAAATCATTCACCACCCCGCTAGCGAATATATTCCAGTTAAAGTCTCCACCGTGTATAAATCATTTTAAAGTTTTCATTTTCATTGAGATACTAATATTTTTTGATTCAGTCTTGTAGATGCCAATTTTAAATAACAATACATTTAGGTGTAATAATTGTGAATAAAAACATCAAAAGTTATACGTTAGTTTTATTGATGTCCAGATGGTCCAGTGCCCATTCATTGCAGTTAAATGAATAAATCCTTTCGACATTCTAAATCAGCATGTATAAATTAAATAGACAGTCGATCCCACAAGTAAAGAAATATACATTTAAGAAGCCGCATCACCGAGATTTCGTAGGTGTCAGTTTCACATATAGTGGGAATTTTTTGGAATGATCGTATCAGGACACACGATTGGACTTAGAGTACGAAAAAGGTGTGTATAATCTCTCTCTGTAAGTATTACATATATTTATAAAAGAGAAGCCTATCAATCTAAAGAACGTACGCCACCGACCGTGCCTGGTAACGCACTGGGACTCTCCCGTGACGGGTTCGAGGAAAGGCTATAATCAATGTATCTATATAGCCGAGCGAGCGTTCCGTTGTCGAAATTTGGTATTGTAAGTTAGTTTGATGTAAACGGACACACGGTAGAACGCCGAGTTTAAAGTAATTTTATGTGTCGCGAGTGACTAACTAATAAACATCCAGTACATACGTATTTTGCACCGTGTAAGTATTTATTTTTGAGTTCGTGTAGTGTACTTATATGTTATCTGATTTTGTATGGATTTTTGTAATAATGGCACAGTCGTTATCATTTGTGAATAGACTGAAAAACCTTATTGAAAATTACGAAGACTTTACAAGAGACGGATCATATATTTATGTATTCCTTTCAATCGTCGATATAAATTTCGTAGACGCCGAGAATGTGAAAGATCTAGATTCGAATATCCCTAAACAAAATATTACTGGTACTGTCAGGAGAGAGGAATTTTTGGTTTGATTTGTGAATAATGTTTTGCGCATGTAGCCTTTCGTGGAACGTGGTCGACAATATCCACTTTAGACGTTTTTTCCAAATATATATACGATTTTCCATTGCTGTAGCCATCCATACATTGCGTAAAACATATTTACAGAAGACATATCAACGTATCATGGGGAATATCAAAGAAGACATACGCAATAAATTTATGTGACTGACAGTGGACGAAATAACAGATTTTTTGAAGTAATAAGGTCGTTAATTTTTTGATACGTATTATAAGTATTTCAGATATTTCGCTAGTAAATATTGATAGCTAGTAAAGTGATACACAAAACGACTTTGTTTAAACATTATCATGTACTCGAACTACTTAATATGTTATGTGTAGATATATATTAATACGCACTAAAAAGGTTTGAAAAACTCGCTTATTTTAAAAAATGGAGAAGTG
>JAPWTK010001337.1:0-56886 GCA_029963805.1 Aromia moschata
CACGTGGTCGTTAATGGGTTTTCAAATATAGAGAAATTCACAAATATAAAAATTTCAAAATGCGATATCTCAACGAAAAAAAAAAAGATATTTGAGCAAACTCGACGGCATTTAGGAGAGCAAGTCTTGCTTTAAGATGCTGTTCCACGGGTTTTTTGAGAGAAAAAATTGGGATGTTACATAATCTCAAATATAGGCCAAAATCATTATTTTTGCACTTTTAGGTTACGATATCTCGAAAACCGGAGCCAATTGAGAGATTCGACCTCGGATTCGATTCGCGCATCAAAAACCTTAGGAAAAAATATATTCTGGTTTCTAGGTTAAAATCTTGTCGGTCTGTGATATTATAGAGAAATTCACAAACTTCAAAATTTCAAAATGCGATATCGCAGCGAAAAAAAGAAGATATTTGAGTAAACTCGACGTCATTTAAAAGGACAAGGCATGTACTTTAAGATGTTTTTCATAGTTTTTTGAGAAAAAAACAAAATTGCGATGCTACATAACCTCAAATATAGGCCAAAATCGCTTTTTTGCACTTTTAGGTTAGGATATCTCGAAAACCAGAGTCGTTTCACTTTTAGGTTAGGAAATGTCGAAAATTAGAGCCAATTGAGAGGATTTGGACCTCGGATTCGGATTCAGCGCATCAAAAACCTTCGGAAAAATATATCCTGGTTTCTGGGTTAGAGGGTCGGCCTAATTTTTGCCGGCCTGTGTAGTTTGTAACATTTTTGACAACGCAGCATAAAACTTTACAGAAAACTGAAAAGCTAATTTTTTTGCTGAATTTTCTAGCTCAGAAAATAACATTTTTACAGACATTTAAAAGTGGGACAAAATAAAATGAGCACACTGTACAGGGTGTCCAATTTTCGGAATTACTCAGTTGTTTTTAAAGATCGAGAGTTGCGGTTTGCACATCCCTACTTTTTTCTGAAACGAAAGATGCTGTAAACAGAATTTTGATAGCAATTTCAGTTTTTAAGATACAATGTGAAACTGAAAATTGGCACTTTCGGACACTAACCTTCTTTTGTCTTATTGGAAATGTAAAATTGATATCCCATACAATTTTTTATGTAGAATCCAATGGTGTAGTCAGTTCTTTTCTTCCATCGTCCGTTTTCTCAGAATAAAGCAAGCAAACGTTTTTTTTTCAAATGGAACATCCTATATATTTTTATTTGGTGAATTAAGGGTTTTCTAGCAATTTCAAAAAATATGTCACTATTGGTTTTCTTAACAATACAAGTTCAAAACTTATATTTGTAATGCGGAGAAAATATTGAATTCAACCAAATAAAGATATACATGGTGTTCCATTTAAAAAAAACGCAAGCGACATAGAACTAATTCATTAGAGTCCTTATACGCCCGAATATTATCCCGGTAAAGTAGGCAATCATCAGGATTGTAACGTTACACGGGTTGTATACTTGTAAAGTACACTTATGTTCTTACGTTTTACTAGTTTTATCTGAAAGTATGTACTTTTTTACAAAGTATTCCTTATATAAACTATCTCCATTCTGTCTTTAATATTTTAGTGCTTAAAAAATATTTTAAATATGTAATAAAATGTTAATAAAAAATGTTATTAAAAATATATAATAAAATTTGCGTGGAACACTCAACATTAAATTGATAATTGCGTGCAACACAGTTGGTCAATCATGTCCATGTAAATCTGTGTTCTTCCTAGACGTCATTGCTATGCGTGTACAAAGTTTCAGTTTTTCTAATTATTCAAAACGTAGTTTTATCAAATTCCAATGGCTACGTCCTAAAAGCCCATGTTAAATTTCTTTTTTTGATGATTTTTTTTCATGAACTAGATGGTGAAAAAATCCCAAACAATTCTGAAGATAATTTTATTACTTGAAGAATATATACGAGGCGCGTTCATAAACTAAGGGCCGTTTGCTTATATATAAATATTGGCGCTCGAAGCACAGGTTTACTACTGCAGCGCTATCTACTGACTCATTGCGAAGCTGCAGCGTCATTTGTTTTGATTCTGAAGTCGTATTGTTGTCCGTGAATGCAAAGAACAATGGCCGCGAAAATCGTTGATCCCGCCAACTGAAGTGCGTTCTGTGATTCGTTTCTTATGTGCAAAATCGTCGGCTGCTGAAATTCATCGGGAGTTATGCCTGGTTTACGGACCTACAGTTATGAGTGAAGGAAAGGTTAGACAATGGTGCCGTGATTTTTTAAAATGGTGAACAAATGTCCATGACGAAGAGCGGAGTAGCAGGCCCACCGCTCGGTATCCAGACCGATGAAATCGTTTCACAAGTGGACCAAACACTGCGATCTGATCGTCGATTGACGATTAGTGGCCTGGCTAACAAATTTCCTCAACTTGGACGCACTACTGTTTACAATATTGTCACAGAAAACCTCGCATACCGCAAAT
Organism: Aromia moschata; assembly: GCA_029963805.1. Taxonomy (NCBI): domain Eukaryota; kingdom Metazoa; phylum Arthropoda; class Insecta; order Coleoptera; family Cerambycidae; genus Aromia; species Aromia moschata. The sequence goes on from JAPWTK010001337.1 coordinate 2,426, forward strand.
TATGTGCAAGGTGGGTACCAAAAATGCTCACCCGACCACCAAAGAGCAAAGAATGTCTAGTGGACGAAAGTTGTTGGCCCGTTATCAACAAGATGGAGATGATTTGTTTTCTCACATTGTTACTGGGGACGAGACGTGGGTATCCTACGCCAACCCAGAAACAAAACTGCAATCGATGCAGTGGCGACACTCATCTTCACCAAAACCGAAAAAGTTTAAGCAAACTCAGTACACAAGTCGAAAATTGATGGCTACAGTTTTTGGGACAAAGACGGTGTTCTTTTGGTTGATTTCATGGAACGTGGCACAACAATTACAGCTGACGTGTACTGCGAAACGCTCAAAAAATTGAGACGTGCGATCCAAAACAAACGCCTCTGGCGTCATCTCACTAAACGTCATCTGGCATAATCCTCCTCCACGATAACGCGTGTCCTCACACTGCTGCCAAAACCAATGAGAAAATTCAAGATTTTCGTTGGGAAATTTTTGACCACCCACCGGCACAGTCCCGACCTTGCACCTAGCGACTACTTCCTCTTCTTGCATTTTAAACAGTGGCTCAGTGGACAACGTTTTGAAACCGAAGAGGGACTCAAAAACGCCGTTGTCAACTGGTTCAACTCTCAGGCAGCAAGCTTCTATGCAGAGGGGTTAAAGAAGCTGGTGCAGCGGTACGAAAAATGCTTAGAAGTGAACGGCGATTATGTAGAGAAGTAAAGTAAGATTGTACCTAACTAAATATGACAATAAAATTTGTTTCTTGCGAGTACATTTTTTTCTGTGATCAAACGGCCCTTACTTTATGAACGCTCCTCGTATAAACAATTTCCATCAACTTTTTGAATTATTTTTGCAATTCCAGACGAACCTCCTTAACTGAAAGTATGTATTTTTCAAGTATTCCTTATATAAACTATCTCCATTCTGTCTTTAATAATTTAGTGCTATCTTTATTATGACCTTATTATATTTTATAACGTTTTATGACCTCAAAGATTAAATGTTTTAAAAAAGATGGTTTTATTTTTTCCAAAAAAAAAAATAATAAATTGTGTATTTGAAAGCCTAAACAATTCACCTCGATATTATCAACACATACCGTGAGCGATAGCACAGCAACGAATGCAGCAATGAACCCCGTAGATCGTTTGTCCTTGAGCTGCAACTGAGCTGTCAATTACTATCTGTGACAAAGTAAATATATCTCAGTTTACCGGAAGCGTAAGCGGCATTGTTGGAATTTTTGTAGTGTTTATTATAATTTACCCTTCCTTGTCCCGTGGAGACTTTGTTATCGGTAATCCCTTTTGACGTCGCCGTCCAGTTACTCATTCAAAAAAAAAAATATTCTCACAAGTCCAACCGTACCTAGCGTACGAGTGGCCGAGTATCCGTGATAGTAATGGGGAGGTGTTTAAATCCTTTAACGATTTGACGTTAAGTAAACGGATAAGAGCTTCTTTGAATTTGTTCTGTTGTGTACGAGCTAAATTCCTACAAGCGGCTGTTCAGATGGAAGGTGTTTTTGGTAATAGGTATTTCGGTATTTACGGCGCGGATTTAAAACCCTTGTGTTAAAAAGAGGACTGTAATTATCGGCGTTATCAAGAACACACGAGAATAACCTTTGCAAATCTATAAAATACATACATACATGCGTTTTTAAAAAGGCTATAGCCGGGCAAAGGTCAATCGGTTCTGAACCAATCGAGGTGCTAGTTTGGCAAGGTCGGAAGTAATCCGAAAAAAATAGTAACTTTTCGATAAAATGTAATCCAAGCCATATAAATGCAAAAAAACTGCCTTAAAAAAACGGTTTTTTGGATTTTTCACGTTGTTCCCACCCAAAATTAAATTTAAAGCAGCACCACGTGAAAGAGCGTCAAAAAATACAAAAAAGCACGGCCTTAAAAGTTGGCCAATGTAAAGCGTCCTAATGTAAATATTGATTGAAATATTCAATAATTTTTTTTGAGCGCTATTTTTGAAATAAAAAATTCAAAAAAAATTGAGCATATTTGTAACAGAAACCTACAACTCTGAGATTTTTTCCGAAACATTTGGTTGAAAATTGCGCCAAGTCAGAAAAAACAACAATCACATTTTTGAGGTTAGGAGCTTCTAGAGACGACTAGAGATCTGAAAATCTAGCTGCAGGAGTCTTTCTATTTATACTTCGACCTGCCAAACTAGAACCTCGATTGGTTCAAGGGCCGATTTGACCCTACCCGGCTATAGCCTTTGACACGAAGGCGTTGCAAAACGAGAGATCAGTGTATATTTTTTATTCTCAGTTGCTCTCATTAATCCTTTGACTTTGAATTAATCATCTGTCTTAAAACATGCTTACTAATGAATATTATACGTTACTTATTCACAGTAGTGAGGTAATCACCGGTGAATATAAAAACTTTTTATGGTGACATAACATTGTTATTTTTGTTAGTTATCGCTATTACAAAATTTCAGAAATGAACCTGGTATTAAATAAAAATTCAAATGTCAGTAACTTTAGGATTTCGAAATTTCAAAAGACACAAGGAAGAAAAAAGACTGTATTTACTTAGTCAATAAAAAAAAATATTTCGGAAATATTTCTCAGACCTTTTCTAAGATTTTCTGAGGGTGTAGACATTTTGTTGATTTTTTTTCCTCAAGTTTCGTTTGAAGTTTATTTGTTTGCTATTCTAGGCTTCATTTTGAGTCTATTAATAACCCCTAAAATCTAGTGTAGGTCCCAGGCTTTCCTTACGAATATACAAGAATTTCAAAAGGTATATAGAGGGTTTTTTCCTTATAATTTGCGCCCCTTTAAAAAAATATTTCTTGAGATAAGAAAAAATGAACACAAAAGTTAATATATAACAAGAAAATGGAAAGTCGAAAATCAAAAAAGATTAACTCAAGTTTAAATTAATTTCATAAATGGACCGCCATATCGTCTTTTGTTTTCTGTTAACATATTAAAACTTTTCAGGAGAAATCCTGTAACTTTTTTTTCTAAACTACGCACAATTAAGGAGCAAAAAATTTCGAGTTTTTCCCCCATTTTTTGACGGGCTGCTATGAGTCAAAAATGGTCATCGCGAATTTAAAAAAAGGGTTTTGAAGCTCCAATACTAGTTTTCGGATCTGTAATTTTTAGAAGCCACGGTTTTTAACGCAATCCGAAGAAAGTAACAAAATCGAGTACGCCTAAATATTTAGCCTTTTTTTCAAAATTTTTTTTCAAATTTTCAGTAAAAAACAAATTGAAAAAAGTGGAAAAAACGGTTTTTCCATTTTTGCCGAAAGTCACATTGTTCAGAATAAAATCCTGCTCCTTTAATTTTTCCGAAACTTTGGACGATATTTGGAAAAACCGCTTACATTGAATCGATCACGAATTTGCAGAACTAATGAAAATTACATTTATGTGTAAAAATGAATTATAAAAGTTTTAGCCTCCTCATCGTAATTTTCTGCAGATGCAGTCGATTTACCAAAACAGGGAAAAATCCCTTTCAACTCCTTTCCAGTCGATGACGGGGTGGACATAATTTTTTCAATGCATTGAAGGATTTTATAAGAGTTTCATCCAGATTCCAGAAGCTTTGCCTTCCAATTTCCTCTACGATAATTGGTTGCTGAGATATAGATAATTTAGAAGACAAAAAAACAGGGATAGCAAAAGTAGCGGTTCTTGCAGTTCGGAACCCGTTAGAGATCAGTTCTGATTTAATGAACGCTTTAAAGAAAGTGGAGTCAGTTCCGTCCGAGACATTTTTAAAAGTACAAAGAACCGTTTGCTTGGAAGCGTTTCTACCGCTGTTTCGGGAATTTTGGAACCGGTTTCTGCGGCTTGCTCCTTTTCTAAAACATTATTAGAGTGATTAAAACACAAGAACCATTACAGTCTCGGTTCCGTACCGGTTAATAAGGGTATTTTTTCTTCTTATTGGTTTACGTATTAGCGAGAACTATCCATATAATTCCATTATACTATGTACTATAGGAAACACTTTTCTTTCCTCCCTCACATTAATAGGATATTATATCAAGCGATATCCCCATAGAACACTGTTTTCGAGAAGTAGACATGTCCGAGTTTACCTGTACTTACAAAAAATAGGAGAGAAAATATCGAATATATTGTCTTGGGCCAAGTATGGTCAATTTTTTGGCACAAAAAATCAATTAAAGAAAGGAGCTTCAGAGTATTTTTCTACTCCAAAATGTTTAACGTTACAATTCGGGCTTTCGTTGATCAAAGATGAAGCAAACTAAAAAGTCCATTTGGTTGACTATAATTTTTATTAATTATCACTTTTTATGTTCAATATCGAACGTGGAATATCACGACCAAAAATATTAACATAATCAAAATATAATAAAAATAAACAATAATTATAGGATCCTTAAGTCCAAACGTTACACTAACCTAGAGGGATGCACCTTTCAGTACGATTGTGGCGGTCAATAGGAAAGGAAAACTAACTATCATGACGTAATTTTACGTCTCACCTAAACAGTGCAATCTTAAAAATCGCTTAAATTTTCCACTGGCGATCAAAATGATTCATTTATTCCTTCATAAAAAGCATGTTTAACCTTACAAAGGTTCTTTGTGTCGTAGGTGCTGTGTTTCGACCGACAATAACGACGTATGTGTGCGGATTATTGAAGCCGTAATTAAGTTTAACCAGTGTATTTCATTAAGAACTTTCAGCAATTTTTGCAAAACCTCATTTTATGATCCCTGATCCCTGATTCTGCCGATATAGCCGTTAGTCTAATAATATCGCCTCTTCTTAAAATTCTGTATTATAACAGATACAAAGAACCGGTTCCTATCTAAGAACTGTTTTCAGAACCGGTTCCAAATGAGAACCTATGGAAATATTTTTTGGACCGGTTCCATCTTTTAAAACGGGAACCTTTCACTAATAAGAATGCTAACCGGTCCCGATTCCAGAACCGCTTGCAAAATAAAACCCCGGGAACCGCTCTTGCGAAGCGGTTCCCTTTACTCAAAGTGGAAGCAGTTCTGAAGCGGAACCGTACCGCTTTTGAAGAACCGGTTCTGTTACCATCCCTGCAAAAAGGTCCCTTTTCATTCAATTTGGATATCTCCGCGACAAATGGACATAGCGAACAATTAAGGAAACTGGAGCTGAATAAACATGCTATCTGATTCCATATGATCGTTTAAACCGAAAAAAAATTTCCGAGCTCGTGGAGCGAGAAAAGAAGGCTAAATTTTTTCGCGCTGTTTCTTGGTATTGCTTTAAATCCGTGCCTTCTCCGTCTTCTAAAAAATGTCGGCCTATAGACCGCAAAACTAGAGTGTTGGAGAAAAGAAGAAGATAAAGTAAATTATAAGGAAAAATCCTCTACCTACTGTACAAAGATTACACCACCCTTATCTTTTAAGTTAACTTTCAGCAATGATTCATTTTTTGCTTCTCAGGAAGAAAGAATAGAAAACCGTATGTGACGTCACCAAGACGCAGCATATTATCTATTTTATACAGCCGTGTTAACAGTGGTAATCAGTGAAAGTAGTTAAATATTTGCCTAGGTATTCCTCATTCGTTAGAGTATGCCATTCTAATAGTTAGATGTGAAATTCTGTGTGAATACCCACTAATAAGTTTCATTATCTCTGTGTAGTTTCTCATTTTTGTAATATTTAGAGGTTTTTGTCTTTATTACTTTTATTATTATTCTTTTTTTTTTATTTATTACGTTGGCAACTTTTTCAAACGATGTAAACGAAACATGCGTTCTTGTTGATAATGATGTGAAAAAATAATTGTAAAAGTTTTGCATTCCATTTTGTCTTTCATACAGTTAAGACACAATGCTGTCTGTTAACAGAAATCTGAAGACTATCAAAAAATTAAATAACGGCATAACAGCTTGGAAACTTTCGTCTTGTTCTGTTTCGAAAATTTGTTCTCAACCAATTTTTAAGGTATCATCCGAAGATGAATATTTCTTGTTTGAAAATGACTTTCAACAAATCCTATAATGATCACGATCTCGTAAACAAAGAAAAGCTGAAGAGTCAAATACAGTTTTTCACCGATTTGTAGATTGTAGTTCGATTTTTTCTTTTTATAGGTATATAAAAACTTCTATTATTGAATTATCTAATAAATCAATACTTATTTATTATTACATTTTTTTCTTTTAGAAAAATCTAGTTTACTTTCATAATTTATAGCAATAATAATAATTGGCGTGAGAACTTCAATTATCTAATAACGGTATGTGGTTTACTGATAAAAAAATCTCCAGGGTTTAAAAAAAATGTACTGCTTGTAACAGAATGACTATTAGTATAAAGTAATTAAATTATTAGTCTACCTTAATTATTTATACGAAGTACTTATTATTACAGCAAAAATTGTTGCACTATGACCTTGTCATTTAATTCGTGTTTGTATTTTTAAGTTCAAAGTTCCACAAAGTAGCTACAGCTAATCACAATCACATGAATGCTTTGTATGGTAACATAAATCCGAATATCTCGTGTTTCAGTTTTATCTACACCTGTTGCCTTTCTTTCTGAGGAATTTCAATTAGCTTGTATATCGCATTAATAAGGTATTGCGAGAGATTATGTATGTCCAGCATGCATTACGATCTCATGATTAATTAGGAGCTTTTTTTTTAATAAGTCCGATATACAGGCGCATTAATACACGGAGCGATCGCAAAATATTAGAATCCGCTAGATGGGTAACGCTTTTTTCAAATTGTTGTGGTCTTGTTTGATATTTTTTTGGTTCGGGAACACTTTTGAAGTTTATGTGAAATTAGAGTCATTTATTTATCAAGCTTGGCATAAAAAATATAAACATGAAATCATGTTCAAAACATGAAATAATTATTGTTTCATGTTATACGAGTGTATAATGTCAAGTTACTGAGAGATGAATTGAGGTTGCGCCTGATGACGATCTATTTTATTTTTCTGGACCTTAAACCCCTACGATGTGTCATGCTGAAATAGAACGCAATATTAGAAAATGTTCATCTTGATTCATAATAATTGATTTAATGCCTGTGAGGTAAACGTTTACCGAAATGAATAATGTTAGTAGTGTTTACGAAGGTGTGCTGGATTTACGATATTTTGAATTACGTTTACCTTTGCCGAGAAACAAATTTGTTTTATATTCATCATTCCACTCCCAGTACTCTGCAGTTGTTTCTTTGGTTGTAGGTAAGGTACCTGTAATATTGGTTGTCACATCTGGTGCGCACGGTGGGTATTTTACAAAGAAGGACACTAAAATATAACTAAATGAAGATAAAATTATTCCTAGAATTAGAAATATCAGAAACTATAATAGCAGAACTGTTAAGTACTGAAATTTTGAAAATATGTATTTTACTGACTAACAACAGAACTGAAGATGGTAATAAAAAGATTCTATAAGATATTGTTTAACATTGAAACATTGAAAATATTTTCATACTAATAATTACATATTTTATTTTAGATATTCAAGTTAGTGCACATCAAATTTGCGATTTTTGTTTTAGTATCAAGTTGCATATATTTTCTAAGCAGTACAAAAACTTCTCCGAGCATGTTCTATAAAATTTTACAAAAATTGGTTTCTTCCAAACTTTATGACCTCACTGTATGTGATTACTTCATCGTTGCATACTGCTACTAAAATATCCTGTTCAAAATCAGAAATCTACTAGGTATGCTATTTCTAATTTGAATATGAAGACATCAAAAAGCAAGGTTGTCAGATATATTTTACTAAAATTGCTAAACTCTACAATTATACTTCAGTAAACTGTTAGTTCGTGACGTTCTTAGAAAGCTAGTTTGGAAATATTTAAAAAAAATACAGATAGAGACAGAGATATAAATTTATTAGGTAGTATTTAAAATAAGGCGTTTAAAAATTGCTGGAAAAAATAATTGATTAAAACAACTTTATGTATATTATAACCTAAGAAAATTTTGAAGAGCCGGCAACGCTTTGAAATCGCTGGCCCATGTTAACACCGGCCAACGATCCATTAGATTATTGTGATTTGTATCGAATAGGTTCGTTAAATACTTATTCGGTCCACTGTCATAAAATGTTTTACGTCGTTAAAATTATTTACGACATTAGGAATTCTTACTTGTTTCCGCCAGTGACGTATATTTCAGCTAGGTTTATTAAAACAGACAATTGTTTCAGATTGATCTGGCTAAATGAGCATTATTTACAGAAAATTTTATTACAGATATTAAGAGTTTTGTATGCAGGTTAATTTTAATCTATATATTGATTTGAATGAAACAAATTATTTCACAATTTTCGAATTTATAAAAGATATGCACGCCATTAGGCGGCATTAGCCATGAAAGGAACTTAAAATTCACTCTTCACATTGAGTTTAGAAGGACTATAATCAGTTGTAGTTAAAACAGGTCTAGCATGTTATGTTTTTATCTTGATATCAAGGTTTTTACCAAATTTCCACTGATTTGGCACTGATAAATTAATTTAAAAAGAAGAGAAACGTTTAACGATTTGGTTAATTGCCGATGCACGTATATAAATTTAACATACATATTGTATATAAATTACGATACAATGCCAAGCATATGTAACTTCAACATATCGGAGACAAAACCCAATAACACCTTTATTACTATTTAAATGGATTATAAGGCGTAAGAGTATATAAATATGTATCTGTAATTACGTTATGTGTCATAAAATACAAAAATATTTTATGAGGATAATTCTGCCATGAACATAAATTTGTTCAGTAACAGCTTACAAGCCTTACCTACTAAGGTGCTAGTGTTTTAGATTATATGCATATGTATGGTATGTATTAAAATCCCTCCAGAAGTATTCGTGTTGTAAAACTTGTATTGAGTTCTAGATATGTGATACTTATTGGATAATAAACAATAAATTGACTTTATTGATGCAAAAATTCAGTAAGATGTGCAATCTACAACAATTATTAAGACTAACTTGATTATATTATTGTAGGCGGATACTCACATATCCCATTTTAACTTTGTATTAGGATTTTTAGTGAATAACAAATTAAAAACGAAAAAAATTATTTTTAAGAAAATAAAATACAATATAGTAGGTATATAGGTAGGTGGTAGGTTAACATGTAATACACTCGGTAATGCATGGAATGTTGTGCGTTCAGATCGTCGGTTGAAAATAAGAAAGGAGTTAAACTTGAATCACACCACTGTTCCATCAGATTTTGACTAACGAAATGGGGGTTGAGAAAATCTGGGCAAAGATGGTTCCAAAAACCTTTCGCAGGAATAAAAGCACATCAGGCGAGAAAGGTGTCTTGACTTTTGGAATCGATTGAAAATCATCCCCATTTTATGGAACGTGTCATTACTGGTGATGAGACTTGGATGTTTGAGTACGACCTGGAAACCAAGCGCGAAAGCATGGATTGACAAACTGGTGCTGGAATTGGTTTTTTGATAGCCAAAGAATTATCCACAAAGAGTTTGTGCCTCCAGACTTAAACAGTAAACACTTGGCAGAGAGGTTCTTGAAAAAATTCTAAAAAGGGTCATGCGTGTGAGACCAAACATCAAGAACAATTGCAAGTTGCATCAAGACAATGCGCCTTGTCACACAGGCCTTTCAGTAAACGAGCTTTTAGTCAGTAAAACATTCCTGTGGCCCTCAGCCTGGCGTATTCGTCCGACTTGTGTCCTTGTGACTTTTTCTCTTCCCGAGATTGAAAATCACCTCAAGGGACGCCATTTTGGGACCATAGAAAACATTCAACAGACGAGCTGAAGGCAATTCCAGTATATGAGTTCCAACACTGCTTTGAGGAATGTAAGAACTGTCTCCAGCGCTGAATAATTTAACAGCGTTTGAATAAAAAAATTAAAAAAAATCTTTTTTGTAGCAGATATTAGAGTAAAATAAACCATGATCAGATCAAACTTTTAAACGCCATGTCTCTCCGGTATCAATTTAACTTTCATTCCACTACTCATATCTCCAATGGATCAAAACTCCTCCAACACAAGAACCTCATATAATTCAGGAAATCTGCGCCTTTTTAATTTTCTTGGACAAATCGTGGGTTTCTGCAAGAGGTTATGACACACGTGTTCTCCGTGTGCAACGATTCCAGACTATGGGCGTTGCAAATTTTAAATTCTGTCTATCCGCAATTAACTAATTCGGCCAATCGCGATTGCGGCACTCGAAAACGTCTTCAATTAAACTGTCTGCGGAATATTATTTGCTATTTCTATCGCGGATAGAGATCTATTCGCATGTCGTTTACAATAATTATGATTGTTCGGGAAACATCTCGGCCTGCATAATGAGATGCTCTCGTGATATTTACGGATAATTATTCACGGCAATTATGATTGTATTATAAAGAGCCGAAGCTTGTAAGATGCGAGATTTATCTACCGCGATTATAGGATTTTTTTTATAATTATCGTAACTAGTGAAGATTTTCTGTACGAGGTGGATTGAGGAAAGAAGAAAAACGTTCGATAACACAGACCCACAATTTTTTTTTGTCTATGGATAAGAACACAGTTTTTCCTTGTATTTTTTGACGCTGAATCCAAATCCAGTGTCCGTTTAACCGTAGCACGTCAGGATCAAGGTCATTTCAAGGTCAAATCGCGAAATAAAGGCTTAAAAGATAATAAACCCATATATCTTTATGTTTCTGCGGATCGCTGAATTAGAATCTGATGTTATTTTTACCATAACACGGGACTTCAAAGAGCATTCTAAGGTCAAATCACTAAAAGACGCATTAATGGGAGGTTAAACTAAAAACATTAACACATTAATTAAAGTTGCTGAATCCAAATCTGAAAACCCATGATAGAATACCGTAAATGGTCTGATTTTCATCATGTACCTTAGGCCGTATTAGGGAAATAAGGTTAAGGATTTTCGGTTTCGTGAATGTATTGCTATTATTTGTTAATGTAGAAGAGATCTAAGTCCGTGTATCCATGTATATTAGATGAGTTGATACCAATTCTCGTAGCCACCTTACTGAATATCGTCTAACTACATAGTGAAACTGATCACTGAAAATCAGTGAGTGAATCATTGAATAAACGTGTTTAGACCCTTCTCAGAATTTGAGATTATAGCGAAGAACAAGGGGAACGTTTTCACCAAGATATAAGAGAAATGGAACGACGATATTAGGGTCGATGGAATGTAAATATGATGGCGGACTTCTGTTGGATGTTGAAAAGAGAAAGTGATGAGAAAAAACGGAAGCGAAATCCATTACACAGGTCATTTGAAGATAAAGAGTAAGGAAAAACAGAAGATCATGAGCATAATTAGGACTACATGCATGAAATGCATAGACCTTGATCCTGACGTGCTACGGGTAAACGGACACAGGATTTGGATTCAGCGTCAAAAAATACAGAGAAAAACAATGTTCTTATCCATAGTCAAAATTTTTTTTGTGGGCCTGTGTAATTATACTAAAAATGAACATGTATATGCAAAATATTAAAACATACGATGCGTGTAAATTAAATAATGCGACTGATTTTTTAACATTTTTTTATTCAAACAGAATTACAATTCAGTATTGTCTCCGCAGCGCGCCACATTAAGCCACACAGCGCTGAATGCGGTTCTTCCATTCCTCATAGCAGAGCTGGAACTCATATATTGGAATGGCCTTCACCTGATCGGTTACAGCCGTTTGGAATGTTTTCTATGGTCCCAAAATGATTTTTCAATCTCGGGAAGAGAAAAAAGTCACAAGGACCCAAGTCGGACAAATAAGGAGACTGAGGAGCCACAGAAATGTTTTTACTGGCTAAAAACTCGTGTACTTAAATGACTGTGTGCAAAGCGCATTGTCGTGATGCGACATCCAGTTGTTCTTCAAGAACCTGTTTGTAAATGGGTTGATTTACTGTTTGGTCTGAAGGCACAAACTCTTGTGGACAATTCCTGGCTATCAAAAAAGCAAATCAGCATGCATTTGATCTTCGACTGGCTCATTCCTGCTTTTTGGATCTTGGAGAGCTTGAAGTGTGCCATTCCATGCTTTGGCGCTTGGTTTCCAGGTCGTATTCATTTTTTAAACAACTCATCACACATTTTTAAAACGCACTAGAAAAAACGGTTTACGAAAACAGTCACAAATATCAAACAAATGACTAACAAGTTCAAACTGTACTGAAGGTGCCTTACAATAAGCATTACAATTACATGTAATGTACTGAAGGTGCATTACATGTTAGCCTACCGCCCTTCTAAGTCCCATCTCCGCAGTATTGCTAGATGGGGCACTACGTTGTCTCATTACTTAATTTACACACCTCGTACATGATTCAAAGTTAAATTATTGAATAGTTCACCTGAGAGAGATACGTATGCATAATATTTCGAAAGTGATCTAATTTTCATCATAAAACAATGGCTAACTGTTGAATGCAATCGAATATCTGACAGTTATGTGTGTCTCGGTCTCGAAAGAAATACACGCCGCAGATATCGCAACAACTGCGACGCCGATAAGCCGCTGCATATCTGCTTTCCCATAGAGCAGACGCGGAGGTTGTTGGAGGACTCTTTGAGCTCAGCGATCCGAGGAAATCCTACGACCGAACGATTAAACTGTAACAATGAAGGTACCCGGAGCAGCCACAAGTGCCCGAAAATTTCGTTCTGGAACAATTTACATAATATGCGGTAATTACTAAGTAATTATGTTAGCCCGTTTGATAAATGTTGGAGATACCCGCGGAAGGTGACTGTATTTAGCAGTGATTTAAAATAGATTGTAATCCATGACTAAACAAACATATTAAAAAAACATTCATTCTCAAATGGTCGATATACAGTAAGAGTTACCATACTGCGTACATAGGTGGATATTAAATACATATTAAATGGTACATTTTTATGTCAAAGTTAGGCGAATTTACGTACAACGTACAACAACCCCTCTTCTTAGCGGAGAACTTCAGAAAACAGACGGAGTAGGTCTTTATAAAAACCATATGTTTGTAAAAATGCATTGATGTACGATAAATTAATATAAGTCAATTTCATTTTTAGGCTGTGTTGCGTATAATAGTTTACTGTTATCTTTTTTTTCAACTTAACTACTGTGAAACAATTTTTAAAATGTCTAATAGGAATATTATCTTGATGTGACAACAGGAAACAAGGCAGAAACTATGCACAGTCAAACTTCCGGCGTGTCGAAACAGAGTCGGATTTATGACTATTATTCAACTCAGACAGTCGGACTATTATTGCAAAGCCATAGTTCACAGAAAATACATCATAATACAATAGTGAATATTCGAATAAACGTACTAGGGAGCTAACTATTACACGTATTTAGGTGTCGTAATGTCAGTGGTCACGAACAATGAAACCTAAAATGTCTTACCCACGAAAACTCATAAAATGTTTAATACAAAAAGTAACATTACTTTTTAACTAGCGTATGATCCCTTTTATATTTTTTTCGTCTTTTGTTAAACAGTTGCAGTTTCGTTACAGCTGATTGTGTGTTACTGAATGAATTTTACCTTTAATCTGTCTAAATGTGTATTAGAGTCTTACTTGTCTCAAAACAGGTATTATGGGAACATGTGTTTGGAACAGGTATACCATGATCTTCCTGGTATAAAACAGGAAGACATCATACCTATCGTAAAATTCTAGATACCCACGCTACGTCGAGGCATCCAGAATATTATGGTAAACAGGTATGATGTGTTCATATTCCAACGGCAAACCTGTTCCAAATACCTGTTTGACAGGTATAAAAATTTGGTAAGTAAGATTCGCATTTTTCCTCGGTTTAAAGATAACATTCATTAAGTAAATCCAAATCAATTGTAAAAGATTCTATGAAATGATGTATTTCGGAAACGATTCCGAGCCGGACTTGCTTCTAAAAACAGCAGGTGTTCCGACTCCTATAGTGGGTCAAACATGTTGTCGTTATTATTCACGTCAGCCAGAAGCCATGTACCCAAATGGTCCGGCCACAGTGAACCGGAAAGCAAGATATCCGCCAAGTGAATAAAATAATAAAATGCTATTTCAAACAACCAATGCATCTCCATCGACAAACCGGATGCCTAGCATACGCCTGCGCTAGCTATTGGATCGCGGTTGGTTCCTACATCATGTTTATGCGGTGGCGCCGTCCACTCAAAAAGAAGTTAACTTATCAATTTCCCTTCATTCTGCTATGTACGCGTTAGGGTGACGCGTATTGTAGTTTGACGGAAACAGGAAAAAACATTTTCAATAGTAGAGTAGTATAATTTGAGAATTACCATTTTCTTTTTAAGTACTCAATATTAGTATTGAGTACTTAAAAGAAAATGATAATATAATAAGGATGCAAGTTCGTTCTCGACACACCAATAGCAAGACATATCAATGTTTTATTGAATACGAACATTTTCCAAAAACGAATGAAGTTAGGGGTTTGATAGTTGGCCAAAAATTATTTTCAACAACTAGCAATATAATAAAGGCACCAATGTCAACAAAGACGCCAGTGCAGATTTCATATGGAAACCCGGTGAGACCAGCATGCAACTAAACTCGATAATTGGCGATATCCCTTTTAGGATGCTGATGTTCAGTGATAACGGGCGTATTATCATATTAGTCATGGCGTCAAACGTGCCAGGATAAGTACAATATAATTTGGGCGCCACTCTCAATTGTGCAATTGCTCTAATGTGTGACTCACGCGTATGTATAACATGCTAATATTAGAGCTCGTCTAAGATTGCGAAGGACGATGTTGTAAACCTCGATTTTCCGAAACAGAAAATTTTTGTTTTGTCCCTAAAATGGCGAAAATATAAGTAAGTTAAACCGTAGAAAATTTTTGAGATTTTATCAAGAATTATACGAATGTGGTTAAGATAAAGCTGAAATCGAAATAGTGGGTCACATGGTGAGGAAACTAAGAAAAATTAATTGAGATTTAGGAGCTATATAAGAACATCGAAACAATGATCTGTAAACATTTTCTCTTGTAAAAAAAACTGGTGGGCAGCGTTAAATATGCAATCGACAAAGTTACAAAACGGTTTCTAAAGTAACAAGAATACTAATCATTCCTGACCTGACCCTGGAATTGCTTAATTACCTCAGATTTTCTAGGATATACCGGGTGTGACAGGATCATGGTGCACTCCCCTTTTCTCCTTGAGTTTTCAAGATAATTGATTGAAATTTGAGATATCCTATATACATAACAAGCGGCACTGTTTGACATACAAGTGATTTTTTTTTCCACTTCCGGTTTCGCCGGAAGTGACACTAACTTTCGATTTTTAAATGGAATACCCTGTATATTATTGCATTTTTGAATTCTGCATAATTTTCTGAATCCAACCATACTAAATAAGTGACATTTCAAACGTCAATATTTTTTACAATTATAATTTTTAGTTTTCCATTTAAGTGGGCCATGACGGTTCCGATTTATTGTAAATGACCCATGTAATGCTACAAAAATCAAAATCCCGTCAAAAATACTAAATTATGTGATTTATGAGCAAATAAAGTTCATCATAATTGTTTTTGGAGCAGAACTCAATTTTTCCAAATGGAACCATATTGGTACCGTAGTACCATTTATTATTACTATTAATAAGTAATTTATTCTTAAATGGAAAACTAAAAAATTATAATTGTAAAAAATATTGACGTTTGAAATGTCACTTATTTGGTATCGTTGGATTCAGAAAATTATTCAGAATTAAAAAAATGCAATAATATACAGGGTGTTCCATTTAAAAATTAGTAAAGGTAATTAGGTAAAGGTAGTAATTAGGAAAGTTAGTGTCACTTCTGGCGAAACCGGAAGTGTCGCTTATTATGTATATAGGACATCCCAAATTTCAATTAATTATCTTGAAAACTAAAGGAGAAAAGGAGTGTATCGTGATCCTGTTATACCCAGTTTTCAAATATTTCCCAACATTGTTCGAGCGTAAAACGATCCATTTCTTACAGCGGTGGTTAGACACCACCTTATTGCGTTATATAATTAGGTAATTTAGGGACGCCAGGCAGTTTCATTCTTATAATTATGACAGTCACCAAAAATCTGTTTAATCAATGGCACAATTGTCACAATAATGAGTGGATAAACTTTTTTTTAACATACCTACTTTAAATAATTATTTTCAGTAAATCATAAAAAATCACAATCATAAAAAATCACTTGGTTTTGAAAAAATGATCTTAGAAAACAAATATTATTAATTTTATCATCTTCCAGTCGACTTTTTTACAGAGCTACAAATGTAACCAGCGGCTGAGAAGGCACTTTCTGCTTCTACTCGTACACTAGTCGGTTTTATTGTCAACAAATTCATGTTTCATGTATTTTTTTAATTTACCGGATCCGGCACCAATTTGCCGGATCCGATAGATGTCTTATGATGCCGGATCCGCCGGGTTACCGGATCCGGTTTTCCGGATTGCAATCCCTAATCAGAATGTCTTGAAAATCTGATGTGATAGAACAATTTTTTCTGATTCGGTTTCAGTGCAAAACATTAGCGTTAAGGAATGACGTTTAATATCTTTGTTACTGACTCCTTGTATTTCCTTTTGTGGAAATGAAGTATTTCTTCCCAAAATATTTTCCACTTAAACTGTACATAACCTAGAACATACATTTTGTTTCTTCTAAATCTAGGAGAATTTATCCTTCTAGAACAGTGTCTTTGGTATTACTTTTAGATTGTCACCCTTTGACGGCCCACATTTTGGAGGCAAAAACATTTTATTTATAGCATGTTTATAAAAAAGTTTGGCCTCCACGAGGTCGTGTAAGTTTCATGTAATTCTTGTATTTATAGTTTGGAGGTCGGCACAAGAATGAAGGAATACATAAATCGAAATTCCGACATACGAGCCAAATATAGCAAATAATGGGAACCATTTACACCTCTAACAATAAACTATTATTAGCGGTCGTTTTTGTCACCGATAATACTCATAGAGGGAGTATCGAACGCGATAATTATATCGTGTACTAACCACCGCAATTCATGCCGCAAAGCAATCTGCAATATTAATATTTTATTATAATCCCGTATGCATACCTATCTTTGCGCTAGAAATACGCATGTGGATTATAAAGCGACCGATCGCAATCAATACAGGCAAAGGTAATTATTTGCGAGTGATTGTTTTGCATGAATTAACTTAGGTAAATGTGACTGCTTTCCCACACAAACTACATTATTGTAATGGCGTGTTTTTATACGTACGCGGGCACATGTGCTGTGTTGAATTGCGCTGAAAAAATAGAGAAATTAAGAAAAAATGGTTTGTAGCTGTTGTTTGTATAATGTCGACGTTGGCAGACGAGATATCCTGGTTAGTCCAGTAGGCTGGGAGCTAAAATCATCAAAAAGTGTTCTTGAAACATATAACTAGGGCTAGTTTTGGCGGTTTCCTATGTATTTTTTTGCGTAGAATACATTGCGTGGGGTCCGTAGAGCTGAAACCGTCTGCTAATTTTTTTAAATTAAAAAAAAACTATTTTTTTTTCACATTTTCGCTTATATCTCCGTTTCTTGGCATATTTTATGTAGCATATGTATTTAAGAAGTTGTAGCGTATTGAATTTCCAAAATTTTAAGCCCAACCCGAGGTTTCCAAGTGCTATTGTTAACTTGCAAATGACTGCTGAAGTTGAAACGGCGCTTTTTTTCATAATTTATTTTTATTTCGAAAGTACGGCGACTATGATCATGGAATTTCTTGGAGGGACTGCTATTTGTAGTATGAAGTTACAAAAAAAATCAACTCAATCCGTTAATAACTTTTCGAGTAATTAACGATCGAATTTTTGCAAGCCTTAATTAACAATGACGCCATTTCTTTGTTTATTGTACGATATTGACCGGGTTGGGCTAGAAAAATCATAAATATCTTCAAGTTTGCGAGACTTTTTGAGATTTTGAAAGATATTAATTTGGGCCAGTTTTACAGGGTTTGTCCGGAAAGTAATGTCAGCGAGCTTTGAAAAATGGTTTTTATTGGTTCTATGTGTACAAATCTTTAGAAACCTTCAAAATACATTCCTCCTGCGTCCACACATCGGTTCCAGCGGGTCTTCCACGCATCAAAAGCCGTACGGTAGTCGTTTTCCGGAATCGCCTTTAAAGCGTCGGTGCAAGCCTTCTGAATGTTTTTCACCGACCCAAAAATGCTGTCCTTTCATTGGGGTTTTGAGGCGCGGAAACAGAAAAAAGTCTGGGGGGGGGGGGGGGACATCGGGGCTATAAGGAGACTGGGGAACAACGGTGATGCCTGCCTTGACGAGGTAATCGGCCACGAGGAAGCAGGTGTGCGAAGGCGCATTGTCGTGCAGTGAAGCTTCCAGGATTTTGAGATGTCTGGGCGGACGCGATTCACCCTGCGTTTCAGCCGCTTCAGCATCTCGACGTAAAACTTTCCGGTTACGGTTGTCCCCTGCGGAACGAACTCATGATGGACCAATCCCCGGCAATCAAAAAAATACAATTGCAGCATTGTCTTGATCATTGACCTGGACATCCTGGCCTTCTTGGGGCGAGGGAGTTCGACGTGTGCCATTCCGCACTTGGCCTCTTCGTCTCCGGATCGTATTCAAAGACCCAACTTTCGTCCCCGGTAATGACGCCATCAAGAAAAGCGGGGTTGTCTTCGCAGGTGTCCAAAAGTTCTTGGCAGGTTTCGACGCGCCTCGCTTTTTGATCGTCCGTTAGCACTTTTGGCACGAGCTTCGCGCACACCGTCCTCATTCCTAAAGACTCACAGACAACACAATTTCGTGAACAATGGTTTTCGTAATGTCTAATGTTTCGGAAATTAAACGGACACTTAGACAACGGTCAGTGATCAACAAGTCACGCACACGTTTCACATTGTCGTCGGAACTGGATGTTGATGGCCGTCCAGCGCGGTTCTCATCGTTGGCATCTTCCCGACCTTCTGCTAAGGCCTTGTGCCACCGGAAAATTTGCCTGTCCGAAAGAAAATCGACGCCGAAAGCCTTCTTCAACATTGGAATGGTTTCCGCAGCACTCTTCTCCAGCTTCACACAAAACTTGATCGCCATCCGTTGCTCAAGCGAACGTTGCATTTTTTCTTGCACCGGGTCACTGTAACGACTCTCAAAGAACGAGTGATGCGACCGCTACAACGACTGGTAGCCAACTAACGCTTGTTGGATCTTGTTGCCAGATCCCCCCACCACAATCCCAGCACGTAAAGCGCGGGCTGGCGCGTACAGTCTCGGGAAAAAAATTCACTGACATTACTTTCCGGACAAACCCTGTACGTTTTCTACTCGATACTACCTTTTTTTGACGCGACGGTTTTTTATTGTTTTAGCGTCTTCGAAATTCTGAGAATTGTGACTATAAGATCTTGACGCCCATTTTTTTAAATACGCTTCTTGAAACGTACTTTCAATATGTTATAGTCACAATTCCGAGAATTAAACTTAACAAAATTTCTCTATAATTTTAAATGTATTCGCGGCTTCTTGTAATCTCTGCCGCAAATCCTGAAGAGAATTAACTTCTTCCTGATAAACTAAATCGACGAGGAAAATGTTCATATAAATATTGGAGTACTGGCAAGGCAAAATGTGGTGGCGCTCCGTCGTGCATAAACCACATGTGTTCTCTTAATGTGAGTGGTACATCTTCTAGGAGTTCGTTTAAATGATGTTGAAGAAAGTTTAAGTATTGAGGTCCAGTTAGATTTGGTGGCAATTCAAAAGGTCCAGTGACAAAATTAGAAATTACACCACACCAAATGTTCACCGCATTTTTTGATTACTAGATAGTCTTCTTGCACAAATAATAATCAACACGCACGCAAAATAGCGAAATAATTTAATGACATGTCACAAGCCTACTTAGAAAAAATATAGCAATACCAGCGCCTGAAAAATATCAACAAAATACATTGAACCTTTAAAATTCAAATAGCTTAAAAACCGATAGATTTAGACGACCTGAACAAGAGTACATTTTTCTCTGTAGAATTGAGCGTTCTTTTAGATTCTCGACTTGTTTTACGCATGGCTCAACAGGAAAAAAAAATATTTTAATTTACGTAAATAATACGGTGAAACTAGCGCTCTCTACGAGCAACGTCAAAATAAGCTTAACATTCGTAATTTTCACACCAAAAAACATAAAACCACCAATTTTCAGATTTATACTATCAAACCTTTCTTAATTATTGAGAAATTTCAGAATAAAATTTAAACTTTGAACACGCTGTATCTCTTAAGGGGGTATTCTAGTCTACAAATTTGAAAAATCGAAATTTTTTTTGTTTCATATTTCCAAAGTTTAGAATATGCCCATAAAAAGGTTTTTTCAAAATTTCAATTATTTTATGAGTTACAGCCATTTTTGTGACGCGGCATCGGCTCCGGTCCGACCGGAACAAATGAACAATAGACGGTAGACGCTGCCCGAGTAATCTTTTCGTCTTAGTATTTATTTCAAATTAGTTTTGAGCCAGCCTTCAAGCAACGTGGATGTGCTAACTGAGTAAAATTGCCGGAAACTTGTCTCAAATCTTTAAACGCGTTTTCCTCAAAACTACTTTTTTCGAGTTGGCGTGCACGATATCTCAAGTTCTAATGAACCGATTTATTTGAAATTTGGTGTGAATGTTCTTTATACATTCCTCTATCGCCTCAAGCACACTCAGATCAAAATTTTTAATTTTTACTATTTTTAAAAAATCGGAATTGTTAAAAAAACATGCAAAACAATTTTTTTTTCAAACGGCCGCCATTTTATGAAAAAATATTTTTTTGACTTTTCCAAGGTTCGGGCTATAGGGGAATCTATACCAATTAAGAATCCGTTCGGCTTTTTTGTTTCAGTTGACCAGAAGGGTTGAAATCGTGCACGCCAGGACACCCTTTTTTTGGACCCCCCACTTTGCCAGCTCATAACTTTGTCGATTTTGAGTCTTTTTTTTCAGTTAATTTTTAATGTTATTTTAAAATATCAATAAACAAATGATAAAAAATTGGATACTAAAAATATTTTTTGTTTCGTTTGTACAGAGCTTCAAAAACCGCCCGAAATTCATGCCTCTAGACTAGAATACACCCTTAAACCAGCGGCATTGGTATAAGGCATGTTGAGCTCAATCATAATATTTTGGTGTCCAGTATCTCCAGTTTAGTCTTGTCCCATTCTTTCTGACTCACCCTGTACATGTAACTAACTAATCGAACCAGAAGTACACAAATTTGACAAGTAATTGGGGACAGAGGGAGTAATATTTTTGGACATTTTTGTATATAATTATGTTTTTTTTCATATTTTTGGAATACACTGTATATAGGTACACTGAAGCTGTAGGAATATTATGTATTTATAACAACCCGGCTTTAATGAAGTAATGGATGAATGTATGCTAAGCATGCATATTTTCTTGCATCATTTTTTCCTTAGCTACTCCTTTATGTATGTTTTTATTAATGCCTATTAAATACAGCGAATTTAATAGCTTCATAAAACGTTGTCACTCATTGTTTTCTAGTTCTCAAGCGGTGATAATTTTTCAACGGCCGCGACTGTCTAAGGACAAATTTCTATTGTTGTTTTACATACGAATGAAATCGTTTGAGGCGCATTTTTTTGCGCTAAAATTAATGTACTGCAAGTCCCATAACATAATGTAAACAGTGTTAACTCATCGGTTAATATGTGAACAATGGATGTTGTTGAAAGCAGAAAAAAATATTGTTTTATTTAACTACACATTATTTTAGTTAAATAAACAGAAACCAACAGTGCAATACAGCATTATTAAAATGTGCAGTTATACTATTTCTAATGTAAATGTCAAGACATAAAAAAAGCAAGGTTGTCAGATATATTTTCTAAAACTGCTAAGCTCACTATACAATTATACTTCATACTTCAGTAAACTGTTAGTTCGTGACGTTCTTAGAAAACTGGTTTGGAAATATTTAAAAAAAAATCATAGATATAAATTTATTAGTTAGCATTAAAATAAACGTTTAAAATTGCTGGAAAAACAAAAAACGCTTCGCTGCCGGCGAAGAGCCGGCAACGGCTTCGCTGTTTCGTTCAGCCAGTGATCCATTTCCAGTAACCCATTAGAGTATTGTGATATTGCATCCAATATATTTGCGTTAGCTATTTATGTGGTCCATTGTGTCGTAAAATGTTTGACGACGTCATTAAAATGATTTACGACATTAGGAATTCTACTTGTTTCCGCCAATGACGTGCATTTCAGCTAGGTTAGAGCATTATTTACAGCAAATTATATTACAAATATTAAGAGTTTTGTATGCAGGCTAATTTTAATCTCCTATATTGATTTGGATGAAAAAAATTATTTCACAATTTTCGAATTTATAAAAGATATATGCACGCCCATGGAATCATAAAGTTGCACCGCTTTTTTTGTTCCCGAGGCGTATTTATCATTTCCAATTAAAATTAGTAGGACAATATGTATGTATTACATTTGCATAAAAACCTATAAAAACAAAGAAAAGTACATAGAATGAGCCAGAAAAACCCTTTGCGCATGCGCCAGCAGTTCGGTTATCCCGAGGTGACGAGAGTTCGGAGATGTGGAAGTTTGCGGAACGGAAAAGTTCGGATATGTGGATGTTGAGTGTAATTTAAATTTGATAATTCTACTAAATAATTCGAATTATCAATTCGATTTTGAAATATGAATTATTACTAATTATTCGATTGTGAAAATAATTCGATTGTTCCCAACGCTAGCCGCCAGCATCACCGCCGCGATCCGTCCGCATGCCTACAGGTAGAGTAGAGAGGAACGCATCGCGGGCGAGCTTCCCCCTCAGGTGACGAGACGATTGCACTTTCTTCCCGAGAGACCCGTCGGCCCCGCCACGAACGCCGCCGTCGTGCGTGTTCGTGTTTCGGTAGTGGCACGCTGGTCTCCGGGCCGTCAGTTCGTGCGCACGATCCGAGGATACCGGTACGCTTTCGCTTCTTTCCGCCCGGCTCCATAACCCCACAAAACGAACCTCTCATCCTATATTATCGCAAATCGAACACGGACTGCCGCGCGAGATACCCTTCTTTTACCCAACCGACTACACCGTACGACGGAGACAGTGTTTTAGTTTTTTTATTCCGAATCCCGATTTGAAAATCCCACCGTAACCTGTGTTTCTGTGCTTGTGAGTTGGGTTTTTTTTCTTCGTCTCTTCCGAAATGAATTGTGACACCTGACTTGTCTTTCTTCCCTCTTCGCGTGTGCGATGGTTTTCACAGGCGGCGCTATGGAATTTTTATTTAACGTGAGCATCGGACCACCTTCATGTCTGTGAGGTCTCTTCAATGTATGTATAAACTCGTGGGTGTTTGAAATATGTAGTTTGTTTTCACTGTGCCTTCGGCCGGCTAGAATTTTGTTACACACACAGGGAGAGCGAAGTCGGAACGCATTCGGTCTTAATATATTCTATTTAATTTATAGACCTGTTCCTATGCGCTTCGGCCGACTTTAATTGTTTCTGCCGCGATAAACGTGTTAATCGCCAGTGATTAACGCCGCATTAGCATAAGCAATTTACGGAGGTTTTGACACTTGCGTAACGTTGTTTAATACGGGAAACGAGTAGGCATGTGAAAAAAAGACAGAACAGCTGTTTTCACTTTTTTCCACTGCATTTTTTCTACGCTGCTCTCAGTGTTGCAAACCGCCTCCCTATATACCCGTTCGTAAGAAAAACTTGCGTACTTCACTCTTTAATTGTCCCCAAAAATTTTATACTGGGCGTTCCAACGGTGTCAATCTGTTGCGCGCGAATAATTCAAGAAATCGAATGAAAGTTTGGAACGTATTTGTAATGATCCGGGTAGTCCATTTCATATGCTCGCCACACAACTTCGTTATCTTAAATGGACATCCTGTATGTTTACACATTTTTGGATACCCGTGTAAAATTTGGGTGGACTTTATTAACTCATACATGACAAATCCCATCGTTTTGGAGATGTTTCTGAGAAATATCACGGTGGCAATACTCTAAATATTTGTAAATAGCATCTGAACTATCAAAGTTAGAGACTTGCGTTTGGAATAGTTTGTTTTGCCACGGAGCGTATACTGGAAATTACACCTAATCTTTCAAGAGCAATAACTATTTTTTTTTTCAAAATAAATAACCACATTAATCTATTAATACTATCAAATACTAAATAAAATTTTTACCGGTTCACTGGTACAGTTTTTGTTACTGTTCATGTCAAAAATGGTACCCTCGAATAATTAATTTACGAAATCCTAGCTTTTCACATTCGCATTAGATCCGTCATTTTGAATTTTCACAAGTTGATCACAGATTCTTAAGACTGTTTTACTCATACCAATTGATTGCACACTAAATTGTAAAATTTTTTTTTCAATAAACTGTCAAATTGTAGGTATTTTTTTAAAAATTTTACAGTGCAATATTTGTAACAATATATTGGCCAATTTCCACACTGCCAACTGTCAATGACTAAAACCTAAGAGTTATCATAGGTTTGTCCCTAAGAGAAATCGCTTATCTCATAAATGGGTTGATACAATGAAATAAATGTAAAAAGTTACTAAATATCCTTGAAATTGGCCAAGAAATTATTCTTCTAATTTTACAATTTATCGTACTATTTATCGTCGACAATAAATTGGGCACAATTTCTGTTTTACACGTATTCAAATAAATTGAAGGTCAACTTGTACAATTTATTGTGAGAAAAAATTGATGTCTGTAAAACAGTCATAAATGAGTGATCTGCAAAAATCTCTTACATCTAGTTTTTTCCAACAATTTTACATTTTTGACCCCCATTTTGGATCGGCCATCTTGAAATTAAAAAATCGGATACCAGATTTAGCAACTTCAAAAACTTCGGCAACCTCGAAAAACTTTTATCAAGCCAATTTCCGGTACAGATTCAAAAAAATAAAAAAAATTTGCTTCGCACTAGAGGGGTTAAAGAGGCCATATTTAGTCCGCCGTATTGAATGTTATAATTCCGATGTCAGATATGGATTCAGTGCCCCCAAAAACTATTATAAACCAATTTTGGTTCAAATCCCTAGAAAATTAAGAAAGTAATTCTGTTTTATCATATAGGTATGATACAATACCAAAATTGGCACGTTTTTTTTTTATCATATTCGATACAATACCAGTGAACCGGTTAAGGTTATCCACGAAGTTAGCCATATTTATCTCTTATCAATTTTCGAGAAAAAAATCTAAAGTTTGTGAAAAAGAAACTACAACGGTGACTAGGATTTGACATCATTCGGTTTTTGTGTACGTAATGTTTTTTCAGTGTTTTTTATTACGTTCAATATTTTTGTTTGTGTTTTGTTTTTACTAACCTCCCAAACTTTGATAAAGAACCAATTTTTTTTTTTAATTGATAAGAGCTATGAATAACCTAATACCAATTAAGGGGAAATTTAATTTCGCATATATATGTATATTTCGATATATGTTAATAAGGATCATTCCATTTGAAAAAAATAGAGTTAATGCTGTTGAAAGATTGTCAAGTGTGAGTTACAGTCTTTCCGACATTGAATAACGCATAAGACTTTGCCGGAATGAAAATCATATATGTATGTAGGTATGTAGCAATTATAGCTAACAAAGTTAACTCAAAACTTAGTAGAGTATCCGAACGTACAGAATGTTACATCATAATCATAATCATAACATATTATAAAACAAAGTCGCTTCCCGCTGTCTGTCCCTATGTATGCTTAGATCTTTAAAACTACGCAACGGATTTTGATGCGGTTTTTTTTAATAGATAGAGTGATTCAAGGGGAAGGTTTATATGTATAATACATGCATAATATAGTAGAGAAACACTGATAATTTTAAAGGTTTCTAATGTAATGTCGTAAACCGTGCGAAGCCGGGGCGGGTCGCTAGTTTAATATAGCAGTTGTGTCAGGTGAATTGAGCACCTTGTGTGATTAGAAACATTTTTTCTTAAATTTACAATAACAGAGTTATGGATAATCCCGTCTTAGTTGGAACGCCATATTACGTGAAAGAACCGTTGCGAAATGCGTTAATAGAACGCGGATGAAAAAAAATGTATTCTCGAGCAGAAAATGCTTAACAAAAAGATTTAAATTGTTTTAATTATATAAAAAGTCCCTCTTACTCATAAATATTTACGGGTTAGCACCGGCTTGGCTACCGCTAAATTTTATTCCCCTCTGGTTACATAAAAAATAATAAACTGTACTCCCTATGAGTACAGTTCGTAAGTACCTAACTTACGAACAACATTCACATTACTTTTTACGCTAAATGTTCACATAATACTGTCATGTCATTAAATGTCGTCGTATGTGGAATAAATAAATTCCCAGTAACTTTCGTGCCCAGAACAACAAAAATAACCATGCAAACTATCATATAAATAGAAATTGCTGTTAAAATAAAAAAAGAGGCCAAACATTACAAGACTTGTCGCAACAGAAGAGGTACGGGTTAAGATTTTTGTTTAGTCTGATATTATCAGCATTTATTTATAAAAGTAATCTTTTTGCGATGTTTATGTCTAAGGAACGGTTGCTGTCTTGAAAGACGTAATGTTTTTTAATGATAAACACCTATAATCGTATTTTTTTTTGTTAGTATAGTGATTTTGCTCAGAGTTCGTTCAATGTAGTGTACTACTTTTACGTAAAAGGTAATTGAGATAAGTATATTGATTATCAGGTTATTAAAAAAATAAGTTATAGAAAGTAGTAGTGCAGTTTTACTCCACCTTGCTGTAATAACTCTTATTAGGTAACTACCTGTAAATTATTTTAGGTGATACAGAAAACAAAAGTACCTACTTGCAACTTAATAATGTTTTGAAGGTTAGGTTTTTTTTTATACTCCGACAGTAAAGAAATGATTATACAACTGTTCTATATCAACATTTGCGTACTCGTTTTGGTAAAATGTATCAGCCAAAATAATATCGTATCGAGGTTAGTATTTGTCTAATAATGCGTAACGACGAAAAAATTAATCTATAACGTTAAAAACATCAGATTTCTCAAATTTAATGTAGTTAAGTCGCAAAATACTTACCTTGGATTTAATAATAGTTTTATGTGAGTATATTGTACAACTATTGGGTTTTTGCAAAGTTGAACTGCAAATAACAATAAAAAATGCAATATTTTATTTTGCAATATGTTATTTGCAATAAAATTGTCAAATAACGTTAATATGCACAATTTTGCAAATACCGTCAATTGTGTTACGCATTGAATAGTGTCGTTTTTTCAATTTTGCAACTGAAGGTGCATTATATGTTAACCTACTCCCTTCCAAGTATCCCTGTGAAGTTAGCACCACTTCTTTGGAAAATTGAGCAAATCTTTATAGCATAATTCCTAGAGTTCCTAGCCGAAAAGAACAATAGTTCTGCAAAAATAGGGCCAGAAATCGAGAAAAAATGAAATAAGAGTGCTAACTTCACGCAGCACCACTTTTTTTTATCAAAAATGAGTTTCGGTAGAGAAAAAGAGTTCCGGAGTTCCTGACCATTTTTACCAGTAGTTCTATCAATTTGTTGAAGTTATTAAAAATTCGATTTTGGCAAAAAACACCATTTTCATAAGTATTGACTTTTGTTACGTTTTCAGCGGAGTTCTAAGTAGCACCCGAAGAGTTCTGACGAATGGCGAACAAAAAAACTTTCTATCGCAAAAATTGCGATTTTTATCGCAAATTTAACTTCGAAAATCGACATTTCATTATAAAAAAAGTACAAAAGAGTTCTGACGAGTTCTTGATCGGAGTTTTTATGTATAGCACCGGGAGAGTTCCGACGAATGGCGAAAGAAAAAAATTTCTATCCCAAAATTTCGATTTTTATTACAAAATTGATTTTCGAAAACTCGACATTTTTCGAATTTAAAAATATACAATAAAAATCGCAATTTTTTTGCGATAGAAAATATTTTCATTTGCCATTCATCAGAACTCTTCGGGTGCTATTCAGAACTCCGTTGAAAACGTAACGAAAGTCAATACTTATAAAAATAGTGTTTTTTTGCCAAAATCGGATTTTTTAATAACTGCAACAAATTGATAGAACTATTATTAAAAATGATCAGGAACTCCGGAACTCTTTTTTTCTGTCGAAAAATGTCATAAGAACTCATTTTTGATGAAAAAGTGGTGCTGCGTGAGTTAGCACCCTTATTTCATTTTTTTCGATTTCTGGCCTTATTTTGCAGAACTATTGTTCTTTTCGGCCAGGAACTTTAGAACCATGCTTTTTCTACTCAGAACTCTAAAGGTTTACTCAACTTTCCAAAAAAAAAGTGGTGCTAACTTCACAGGAGCCTTTCAAGTCCCGTCTCCGCAGTTTTACTAGATGGGGCGCCACGTTGTCAGTCTCATTACTTCAATTTATACATCTCGTATGTCTAACTTTTGATAAGTGACTGTCACAGATGTAAAATAAATCATGGCTGTCATATGAGGTGATAGCTTTAACAATAAAATAAGGTCATCAATTTGAGATATAATAGAAATACGTCTCTTTTTTACTCGCCCAACTTTGACATTTTTTTTTTTTGGATGGCTTGATACATTGTCCGTGCATCAGACACCATTTGATAACTATAAACAATATATTTAAATAAATTCTGATTTGGTAGTCTCGTTTCGTCTCTCCAAGAACGAGCGTACTCAAATCGATTTACTTGCGATTCAGTTCTCATGCCGAATAATTGCGATTTAGTCACCTCGGGATACACTCGCAGAAGACAAACCCAGGAAAACCGTATCGAAACGCGTTAAGGAATCTATAAATAGTTTCTAATAGTCGGCGAGAGGACATTACTATTAGCGAAACTATTTTTTTTATATTCGTACCTCATACACCTTATCGACATTGCGAAATACCTGTAATTAGTCATTGATTGTTTCGGCATACTATTGACTCCTATTACACTGCGTGGGTGAGAAGTGAACGTCCGCAGGAGATTTCACATAGGTGGCCGCGGCAAACGTCTGGCGCTCAGCTGTTTGTCTTTAGATAATCGTATTGACTGATAAAAATCCGTTTGGTAACCGACGTCCGCTAAATGTGTATTATAGGTGTTTTACAGATTGTTTTGCGTATATTTTCCTTGGAAATGTAGCTGGGAAAGCGTTTTTCCAGGGTGGGGCTTAGTTGGTTTTCAACCTAAAGCAGGAGTCGATTATTTCCGCAGAGATTTGCATGTTTAAATTTGTACCAATCTCAAGCTTGATGACATTCAGGTCTTAAATTGGTTAACATGTGAATGGTTGAAAATAGTGTGTAATATATTCAAGGTTTTGAGTAATTATGACCTCCTTTGAACCGTAAGTATCATCATGATTCGGGTGTGTGAAGTTAGCACCCCCAAATTTGAATTTTGAGTCCATTTTTAGGCTCATTATTTTGACCAAGTTTTGACCAGTAAACAGTTTATTTTTGACCACCTTTTGTTTAAAAATGCGGAGCGAAACTAAGTTTTTGAGCATTTTTTCAGTCCGCACCCCCAATTGGAATTTTGAGCCGATTTCAGGCTCATTATTTTGGCCAAGTTTTGATCAGTTTTGACCAGTAAACAGTTTACTTTGACCACCTTTTTGTTTAAAAATGCGGAACGAAACTATGTTTTTGGAGTATTTCGAACTCAAAATTCCAATTTGGGGGTGCGGCCTGCTCAAAACTGCTCAAAAACTTAGTTTCGCTCCGCATTTTTAAACGAAAGGTGGTCAAAATAAACGTATTGCTGGTCAAAACTGGTCAAAACGCCGAGCTAAAATTGACTTAATATTCTACTTTGGGGGTGCTAGGATCACATTTTTTTGGAATTTTAAAACAGTAATATTTAATATGGGTGGTCAAAAAAAAACAATTACTGGTCAAAATAATGCTCAAAAGCCTAAAGAGCCTCAGGAGCCTAAAATGGACTCAAAATTCAAATTTGGGGGTGCTAACTTCACACACCATCATGATTTGTATATAATTTTCTGCATTGGTTACCATTCTAGTCATGTGTGTTTCCAAGTAGACTCGAATCAAAAGACCAACGTTACAAATTATTTTTTTAAACGCTTTCTATTTTCCCATTACTAAATATTATTTTACTGTTACTAGATAGCTTATTTTTATTCTAGTTTTTGATACATACTACTTATTCCTTTCGTGTTCTTGATCCAAGGGGGGGCCCGATTTTGTAACACCAGATTTCCTTTAATGACGTGATTCCCCAAGAAATCTTTTGGACTTCCCAAACCGTGTACATCCTTTGCACTGATGTGCATTGAATTCGTTGAGATTTCTATTTGGATCCCCTTAAGACTTCCTCTGAATTTCGCAAGGCTTTCCCTGAATTCTTTCGGACTTCTTCAATCGTCTACATCAGACTTCCTACGCAGTTTCCCCCTAGACTCGATCTAAAGATTTCGATTTAAATTCAACACCTAACCTTTTCTGACGTATCTTGGAGCCCGTCGTAGAAATTTCCGAACAATATCTACCTATAAAATTTCTGCCGATGAAAGTTTCTTTGAGGGCAACAAATCAGTGTTTTATTTTTTTGTCGAAAACCCCAATAAATTACCCCACCAGCATACATTTTATGGAGGCAGTTTCTAACTTCATTCTTGGAGCATATTCCAAACAAAATAAAATATGTAATATATAGATTCCCTGACAGATCAGGTTGATAAATTGATCATAACCATTTCCCTAATAATAATCCAGATATTAAGTATCAGAGTATCTGCAGAAGATGAAAGTAATCACGTGCCAGCCCCTAGTATTACTGGCAGATTCTGCGATAAATGCGACTCTTGATTATTCACCCCATATTTTTCATTTCCTACCCTTGGGACATGACAGCAAAGTACAATTATAGACTGGCCATATTTCATCAGGAGCTGCACCACGGCATTTCAGTTAAGTGTTTGTAGGGACCTTTCTAATAAGAGAAGACATCCTGTTGAGTTCTGGATATACTTTCTTTCTATACTTTTATGGATTTTATTCATTATTTATCTGCACGATATATCATGCTTTGCATCATTATAATCATTCATTCTTCAATTGGCTAATACCTACATACTTATTTCCAGGTATGAACAGTGATTTTTTATTGGAGTACTTATTGTCGCTTTGGTATACACGATTACAATTTTTAAAAATGAAATTAACTTTTTATCTACAACCTAATTATATAGGTAATACTGATATGAATGATTTGAGTGTGATTTTTTTTTCTGAATGTATTTGAATGAAAATATTTATTTTTTATAATCAAATTGACTTAAAGGAGACTTGACTGGGAGATTTGAAGATAGCTATCATTGATATGAATTTTAGATATACATATGACCTGTGTCCACAAATAAAAAATGAAAACATGATAAACCATCGTATTTATCATACTGTTTGGTGATATTGTATACACAAAAAAGATAGTAGATAATTTATATCCACTATTAGTAACAATACAAATAAATCTAAAATTAGGTATTTTCAGTGGTTATCCTTGAGGTCTAATTTAAATATCTCGATTCTGTTTTCTGTTGAATTTTTTTGTTAAGGAGCTCCAAGGATATCTTCCGCGTCTGTTTATTTTTTTGGAACAATACGAGGTGTGGCTATTAAATAACCGAACTGATCGCGCTGCGAGCGTGTCGCGACAAGTTTGAACAGAACTGTGTCTGGTGATACTTTCCCACCCTGAGCTCGCTGGACAAGCCAGTGGGTCGCTCAGTTGACTGACTGTAGCAGTCGTTTGAATTAGTCTACGCACCAGTGACGCATCGAAAAAATGTTAAGTGTTCAGATGGAGCAACGGGTTAATTCCCAAGTTTCTTGTTAAACTGGGGAAAACTTTTACAGAAGCTTATGCAATGTTAAAAGAAGTGTAGGTTAGTGAATGGTTATCCCGCACACAAGTTTTTGAATGGTTTAAACGGTTTAAAGAGGGACGTGAAACGACCGAAGACGATCCGTGCCCCGGACTGCCTTCAACGTCAAAAACGAACGAAAACATTGAAAAAATTGGTAAATTAATCCATGAAGATCGTCTTCTAAGAATCCGAGGGCTTGCTGAAATAACAGGAATCGACAAAGAATGTGTTCGCCAGATTTTGCATGAATCGTTCAACGTGCGCAAAGTTTGCGCAAAAATGGTGCCAAAACTCACTCTCGAGCAAAAGGAATCAAGAATGAACATTTGCGCTGCATATTTTAAACAACATTGACACTGATCCAGGTTCGTATGTTAAGATACGGGGATTACTTGTGATGACAAGATTCGAAAGTGTGGAAGCGGTTAAAACAAAAACGACGGAGATTTTGAACCATCTGACAGAAGCGGAATTCCAGCACTGCTTTCAACAATGGAAAAGTCGTATGGAGCGGTGTAGAGATCGCCAAGGGGAGTATAGAATTTCCATTCTAAATTGAAAATAGGTAAAAAAAGCAAGGTTGTCAAGATATATTTTCTAAAAATTGCTAAGCTCACTATACAATTATACTTCATACTTTAGTAAACTGTTAGTTCGTGACGTTCTTAGAAAGCTAGTTTGGAAATATTTAAAAAAAATACATAGATATAATATTTAGTTATTAAGCATTAATAATAACTAGTTTATAATTGCTGAAAACATTAATTATAAATATAAATTAAAACAAATTTATGTACATTACTATACTCGTAAGAAAATTTTGAGGAGCCGGCAACGTTTCGCTGTTTTCTAACACCGGCCAACGATTTGCAGTGACCCATTAGAGTATTGTGCTTTGCATCGAATACATTCCTTAAATACTTATTCGGTCCACTGTGCCATAACATTTTTACGACGTCGTTAAAATGATTTACGACATTAGGAATTCTTATTTGTTTAAGACGCCAGTGACGTGTATTTCAGCTAGGTTTATTACAACAGACAATTTTTTGAGATTGTCTGGCTAAATGAGCATTATTTACAGACAATTATATAACAAATATTAAGAGTTTTGTATGCAGGCTAATTTTAATCTCCTATATTGATTTGAATGAAAAATTATTTCATTATTTTCGAATTTATAAAAGATATATGCACGCCCATGAAATCATAAAGTTGCACCGCTTTTTTTGTTCCCCAGGCGTATTTATCATTTTCAATTCAGAATAGAAGGACTATACATTGAATGCGAAAAAGTTGCTACTGTAATTAATAACCAATAAAAAGTGTTATGGCAGTAGTTCGGTTATTTAATAGCCACACCTCGTATGTTGAAAACTACAGTCAGAATGTCTAGGCCAAGGTCTAGGCCTTTTAAATATGCATATAGCAATGGACATAGGTACCTACTCGTGCGTACATATGTACATATATACCTATTATATACTAAAATATTCAATTGATCTTTTACAAACGCCTACCAGCATAGCATACTTTGATTTATTTTTCGTTGTTACGGAATTCATTGATTCCGAAACTGCTATAAATGCCTGCGGATCAAAAGTGAATGTATATTTAGAAAATATAATTTCACATTGCGGTACAGATACGAGAACTGCAATTTGTGTCGCATACATAACCTTTAGGTACACCGTATCATTATTGTTACGGTTATTGTCGTGGCGTGGTCCCATTGTTGCCGATGTAAACACGCAACTGATTGCCTTTATGTGTGTCTGTGTGCTGTTCATACGGGCTGTTTACAGCAATCTCTTCCTACACAAATATCGTTTTTCTATAATTGAGTCCTAGAAGCGGCCTGGCATATGCACGGCAGTTTTACAGGTATGAGGCCTGTCAAGTTGACAACACTAAATTCAAATTATTCTGTTTTATTTATGGCATTGGAAGACCCAGTCCATTTTCTGCCCAGGTCCATTTTTGCCCAGACCCATGTTAGCCCAGTTTTTCGTCCATCTTCAGTCATGGGAGATTTTTTTTCGATTGAATATTACTTCGATTATAGTATCAAAATGTATTAATTAATGTTAATTCGTAACCGACTCTTCGTTAAAGAAATATTGTCTTCTCAAAAATAGAATGTTGAAGAATTGTTGTTACAATTGAAGGAAAACCAGTAACAATTTTGATCACAATCGTCAACATACGAGGTGTGGCTATCAAATAAACTAACTGCTGTCATAATACTTGTTATTCGTTACCAATTACAGTAGTAACTTTTTCGCATTCAGTGTGCTTCCCTTGGCGATCTCTACACCGCTCCATACGACTTTTCCATTGTTGAAAGAAGTGCTGGAAGTCCGCTTCTGTCAGCTGGTCAGCTGACAAGCCTGGATCAGTGTCAATGTTGTTTAGAATGTCAGCGCAAATGTTTATTATTGATTCTTTTTTGCTCGAGAGTCAGGAGTTTTGCCACCATTTTTGCGCAAACTTTGTTCATGTTGAACGATTCATGCAAAATCTGGCGAACACATTCTTCGATGTTTAGAAAACGATCTTCGTGGATTCACTTATCAATTTTTTTAATGTTTTCGTCCGTTTTTGACTTTGAGGGCCGGTCTTTTTCACGTCTCTCTTTAATCCATTCAAATACTTGTGTGCAGGATAAACATTAATTCCCGTACACTTCTTTTAGCATTGCATAAGCTTTGAGGCCTGTCAAGTTGGCAACACTAAATTCAAAATATTCTGTTTTATTTATGGCATTGGAAGACCCAGTCCATTTTCTGCCCAGGTCCATTTTTGCCCAGACCCATGTTAGCCCAGTTTTTCGTCCATCTTCAGTCATGGGAGATTTTTTTCGATTGAATATTACTTCGATTATAGTATCAAAATGTATTAATTAATGTTAATTCGTAACCGACTCTTCGTTAAAGAAATATTGTCTTCTCAAAAATAGAATGTTGAAGAATTGTTGTTACAATTGAAGGAAAACCAGTAACAATTTTGATCACAATCGTCAACATACGAGGTGTGGCTATCAAATAAACTAACTGCTGTCATAATATTTGTTATTCGTTACCAATTACAGTAGTAACTTTTTCGCATTCAGTGTGCTTCCCTTGGCGATCTCTACACCGCTCCATACGACTTTTCCATTGTTGAAAGAAGTGCTGGAAGTCCGCTTCTGTCAGCTGGTCAGCTGACAAGCCTGGATCAGTGTCTATGTTGTTTAGAATGTCAGCGCAAATGTTTATTATTGATTCTTTTTTGCTCGAGAGTCAGGAGTTTTGCCACCATTTTTGCGCAAACTTTGTTCATGTTGAACGATTCATGCAAAATCTGGCGAACACATTCTTCGATGTTTAGAAAACGATCTTCGTGGATTCACTTATCAATTTTTTTAATGTTTTCGTCCGTTTTTGACGTTGAGGGCCGGTCTTTTTCACGTCTCTCTTTAATCCATTCAAATACTTGTGTGCAGGATAAACATTAATTCCCGTACACTTCTTTTAGCATTGCATAAGCTTTTGTAAAATTTTTCCCAACATAGCCACACTTCGTATTTATAGAAAATCGACTTTATTATAAACAACCGGTAGGTATTATAGATATATGTGTGTTTATTCAAAAATTCATAATCTTGAAGAAAAATATTCGTGTTTTTAATTACAGAAGCTTTAATTTATCTGGTTGATGCATCAAATAATAGATAATCCACACATTCCAAGTTCATTTTATAGCTTCAATATTGTGTCATTAAATCAATGTGATTTAATTACTGCAATTATTCCGTCAGTTGCAGTCAAGGGTTATTAAAATTTCAAGATTTCAATAGTGAAACACATTCGTTTATTAAATTGCGTTGCTTTGAATTGTTGGGATCATGAAACTTATAGTACAAGGCTTAACCATATTTACATAGGTCATCAAGTATGATTATTTGCTCTTAGGGAGGATCCTACAACAGTGTCTTCACTATCTTTAATCAGCTTTAGATAAACCAGTTACAGTTATTAAACATTTTTTTCTTCACAATAGGTACTTGATTTTAAATGTTCTCTAAAGGCATTGACACAATATTACTCATGCTCATGAATAATAGAATCACTAATTGATATTTTTTTCTGACGTTAGGGATACTTAAAGCATCCATCCGTTTAATGTGATTGTAATAGCTGTAGAACAAACATCGACTGTAAGCCAGCACTTGCACTGAATTCAGCCTTCGCTCATTAGAATTCTAGACAATTGTTTATACGTAATATTTTCTTTATTCCCAATACCTACTGGTCAGGTGTATTGTAAGCGCTGATTTTTTTCCATGAACTTATCTAGGTTATGCTTGCCAGCCAGTCAAATAATAATATCGAAAACAGGTTTCTGTGTTTCAATACAACCGCAACCATTTACTACAAAGTAGCACTCGACTAAGCGATAAAGCAAACATTTGGCTACGTTTTACACATATCGTCATGTCTATTTATTAGTACAGCATATATGTATGTGTGTATATTCAAACAGATATATCTGTTCATCTGTGCTCGGTATTGTTGCGTAAAAGGTCGATGATATGTGGACCATTTATGAAGCGCCTGGAGTGTATTAGGTACACACTTTTTGTAACAGGGTCCGCATTGGATGTATGACAATATGAAATTGTGTATTTTTAAGTTGTCGCTAGTTCCATAGCTGGTAGAATTTTGGCTTAGAAGACTTTTTGATGATCCTGCGGCCATTGTGATCCTGAGGCGTATAGAGGCTGTACACGCGTTTAAAAAGACGTCTGTAAAATGTCCTTTCAAAAGGACAATAAACATATCTGGGTTAAACTTCAAAATATGAAGCATCATAGTTGATAATTAGTTGATAACACTTACTTTTTTTCAATTCAAATATGTTCGGTTATAAGCCCGAGCGCACTGTACAGTAAAACTAGAGAGGGAGCCACGCAACGGCTTTTACTAGTATACTTAGTCAGCTAGTGTTTAAGTAAAGGCATTGTATACATTCAATCTATAGTATATCCACATTCTAAACGTATTTTTTAAGTCAGCTATCAAATTATGTTATATCTACTTTTTTTCCTGTTCGGAAACTTTAAATGCATTTTTCTCAAAACCATGTTTTTGAAACGCGTGCAAGTTAACTCCGAATTTTACATATGGATTTATATAATTTTTTTTTACATGAAAGGTTATTTAATTAGCCATTTGATGAATGTATTCTTAGAAGTAAACATTTTGTTTATAAAAAGTTATAAACTAAAATAAGTTTAGACTTTTTTTTCAGACATCAATTGACTACACTCATAAACTAAAGAAAAATATTTTGTTTGGTTTTTTCTAAAAAAAAATCAACAAAATCGGCCCCTTTTTGGCCTTGTACACCAGGATACCCCATTAACAATGACGCCATTTCTTTGTTTATTGTACGATATTGACCGGGTTGGGCTAGAAAAATCATAAATCTCTTCAAGTTTGCGAGACTTTTTTGAGATATTAATTTGGGCCAGTTTTATAATGTTTTCTACGCGACTACCTTTTTTGACGCGACGTATATATTTTTTTAGCGTTGCCGCACCCTTTTTTTAAATACGCGTCTTGAAGCGTACTTTCAAGATGGATGAACACATATATCTTGTCAAAATCATATGTGAAGAAGATGACTACTTATTTCCTCAGGAAATAAATATTGCTTTGTTGCCTCCCATAAATTCAGTTGAAGATTTAACAGACGAAGATTCTGGAGATGAGGAGTACTTAAACATAAACAACTTGCCCGGTTCTCAGCTCTTGGCACCAGCAGAGATTATGACCACAGATACAGATGTTGATGAAGATGCAGGTAACGCCACTGCGGTTGGACTTAATTTGACTGCTTCCAGAAAAATTGTATCAGCAGACCATTGGGATGCAGGAGATGGCATTCCTTTTGAGAGTTTTCCAAGCGGTAAAGAAAATCTACATATGGTCAGAAACAGATTTATTTTTGCCAGATATCAAGTGGGCAACAATGTATAAAGTTGAAAGTCAACTCCCATCGGAAACAGAATTATTTCTGCGATTTTTCAATGAAGAAGTAATAGATGTGTTTGTTTTTTGGTCCAAAAACTATGCGACAAAAAAAATCGAACGGGAAATATAACACATGAGAAAATGTACGCATTTATTGGTATACTCCTGTTAATAATAATAACACATTTATTTCCAACAGGTAACACCCAATTACAGGAAAAATACAATGCATTTACAAAATATACCTAAGTATGATGATTATGGATTTTAGGTATGAATTCCTAAGTACGAATCTATAATAGTTTTTAAATTATCGTAATTAATGTCACAAACAGTAGATATAGTGTTGAATATATTACAAACATTATACAATGGTGACTTGCGCATAAGATTAGTACGACTGAAACTGCAATAAAAAAAATATTATCTCTAGAATTTAAACGAGGAACCAAAAAGTTTAATTTACTTAGAAGAGTCGGACAGTCAATATTATTGTGTGTAAGATTAAGTCTCTTCTCTCCTTAAGGGAAATCATATTAAACATATTCAGCAAAATATTATTATCTATCCCGCGAGGATAGAAACCATTCGTTTTGAAAAACATAAATTTTAAACATTTTCTCTGAACAGTTTCAACCAATACAATCGAATTTTGATACATCGGAAACCATATCAACGAAGCATACTCTAACTTAGACCTAATGTATGAAAAATATAACATTTTCAGGCTATGGACGTTTGAAAAACAGTTCCAATTTCGTACAAAAAAACCAAGTAATTTATAGGCTGATTTTGTTGTATATATTATCATATAAGATTATCTCAAATACTTTGGCAAAATTAGACAGGATTGCGATTGCCCTATAGTTTGTTACCAATGTCGCTTCTCCAGATTTTAGAATTGGGCATATTTTTGTAATTTTCCAAATATCTGGAAACTTAGTTGTACTGAGCATGAGAATAAATATAATACGCAGTGGTGTTACAAATACGGCAGCACAGTCTCTTACTATAAAACTAGGTATACCTACCATCTATTCCGGCAGTCATTTTGTCCTTCAACTTTTTTATTGCCAGAAATATATCCTCTTCTGTTACCGATGTAACCCACTGTTAAGTGGATATCTGCCTGTGCCAAGAAGACGAATGTTCTGGGAACAACGAAAAGACACGCAGAATATTTTAGTAGCTGATGCTCTATCGAGAGATAGGTTTGAGTTCATTATGCAAAATCTTCATTGCTGTGACAATGACCAATTAGACCCATCGGATAAATTTACTAAAGTTCGCCCATTATTTGACAAGCTGAATAAGATATTTCAAGAATATGCTCCTTATTGGGAGCAACATAGTGTTGACGAATCCATAATTCCATATTTTGGAAAACATGGATGTAAACAGTTTACTAGGGGAAATCCAATAAGATATGGTTACAAAATCTGGATGGGTGCGACCAGCACTGGATATGCCCTTTGGACCGAACCGTACCATAGGGCAAATGGCAAGGTAGACTTGATTTGATAATAACTGAAATACCTACCCCAATGTAGATATATTTTTTTACAGATTTTTATAGTATGATTTATTTTAAAATAGATGATTTGTTCATAAAATTTTTATAATGGTCTGTATGCATATTGTCCTTTTAAAGGAACGGAATTTTTTTCTAAAAAAACCAATGTGCATGATTTTTTTTAGATTTTTTTTCGGAACATAGAGCCTAAAATTAAACATATTACTTAGTTTTTATGTACATTTTTGAAAAAAAAAATTCAGGCATATCTGGGTTAATATACAGGTGGCCCAGGGGTCATGTACACCCCCAAAAAGAGCTCCATTTTTTGTAGTAGGAATTTGAAATTTTACATACGTAAATGAATCGTTGAAGCTCAACTTTTAACCTATAGAGTGGATATTTCCTATTTCCGCCTTAACCGGAAGTAATATCAACTTTATTTTTTTCAAATGGCAACCATCATTTTTTTATGCGATTCGGCTAGAGTATCGGATTCTTTCTCTGTCTGTTTTTTAAACAGAAAAATCGGTTAAAAAATGGCAAAGATACGTACATTATTTATATTTTATGAAGGCGGCTATGAATCAAATATTAGCGCTTGCTTTTTTAACAAGTAAGCCATGGAATTTACAAAAAGGGTACAATGGTACTGTTGTAAATTAAAGTTGGATGTAAAGTTACGCAGAATATCTTTATCTTTATGCAGAACTTTAGAAAATTTCATTTTTCCAAAAAAAGAAAGGGCCAATATTACGTTTTTACAAATGGCAATATTCATTTTTGATATTACAAGTTTGAAACATTCCCCAGTTAGTATGCCATCGAATGCGTCTACTGATTGTAAAAATTACTAAATCAGTTACCTGTCAAACTCAACGCAAACTTTTGTTTTGCACAGCTCTTATTATTTATGCTTAATCTTATTAGTTATTAGTCTGTAAGTTCTGACGTAATTTTCACATGCTGTATGTCAAGTTGACATTATGTGTTTCAAATTTATAAAATAAATAATGGACATTGTCATTTGAAAAACTGTAATAATGGCGCTTTCTTTTTTAGGAAAAAGGGGTTTTCTAAAGTTTTGCATAAACATACGTTATAAAACATAACAAAAACTTTACATCCAACTTCAGTTTACAACAATAGTACCATTGTACCTTTTTTTGTAAATTCCGTGGCTTACTTGTTAAAAAAGCAAGCGCTTAATATTTGATTCATAGCCGCCTTAATAAAATATAAATAATGTACGTATCTTTGCATTTTTTAACCGATTTTTCTGTTAAAAAACAGACAGATAAAAAATCCGATACTCTAGCCGAATCGCATAAAAAAAATGGTGGTTGCCATTTGAAAAAAAAAAGTTTATATCACTTCCGGTTAGGGCGGAAATAGGAAATATCCACCCTATACGTTAACAGTTGAGCTTCAACGATTCATTTATGTATGTAAAATTTCAAATTCCTACTACAAAAAATGGAGCTCTTTTGGGGGTGTACATAACCCCTGGGCCACCCTGTAGAGCGTTGAAATGTTGGCGCTTTCCAGTTCAAGCGATGTAATTTTTTTCATATCGTTCTGGTCGCGTATGGCGAGAAAATCCTCCGGGCAGACAAACCATCGTCGCCGCCGAGGCAAAAGAAAGAACAAACACAGCGCGAAGGCCCCAACAGTTAGCACCGTCAAGGCTGTGGGAACGTTTACAGTTCAATGATAATCAAAACGGTGATTCAATTCACCGCAGAACATATCAGCGGTCGTAGTAATTATTTGTATTCGGCCGTTTGTTGGATTTAAAATACAGATGTTAATTATTGTAGCATATACAGGATGTTTCATTTTTCATGTGTGCCCAGTTATCTGGCGCATCTTCGGTCAAATCATAGAACCAACAACTAAAGAACAAAATCGTAAACAATGCGAGACACTGTGGAGTGGCATTTGGCCTTGTTGCTCGGATGTCGTCGTTTATTGATTTTGTCTTGGTCACATAGTGACGTAAATGTGGTAGGGATTAAGGGAGGAGTGAAGAAGCACTTGTGAGTGGTTTTATTTGCAGTTTCTTTAGTTCCTGTGTTTAAAAGTGTGGTGTATCTAAATCGTTGTACATTATATTATTTTTTCAATCGGTTACCTACGTCCTTGTAAAATGTATGTGTCTGTGGACAACTTGTCATAAAACAGATACATAGTAGAATGTTAAAAACGTGCGAACTATTACCCCCATGATTTTTGAGTACTTCATTTATATTTTTATATTAATTTCCAAAATTAATAGTTTATTTGTCAATATACCATATACCGGGTGACCACGAGATTACTACCCAGGCTCTAGCTGAGGCACGAAAAAAGATATCGATTTCAAATTTTGGGAATGTATATCATTGAATGGGATGCAAAACTTAGTTACAAAAACGACTGATCATCACTTCCTGTTTGACCGGAAATGCCCTAAACTTTGTTATTTTATATGGAATACCCTGTATATTATATATTTTTTTAATTCTACTGAAAAAACTAAGACTAAAACATGTATCATGTCCTATACCTATCTTTGACAGTTTCCGAGAAAATCGCGTTTAAAGATGTCAAATGTGTCATTTATAAAATTCTTTTGAAAGAAAACAAGTGAAGATAGGGACTCATATGATATCTTTAACTTATTTTTTAAGCACTAAAACCTGATTATCATTAAAATTTCGCACTTCCGGCTCAACCGGAAAATAGTCATCTTTAGTAGCAATTTACTGCAATAATTTTAATGGAATGCTCTATAACTAATTAGAAATTTGAATTCTACAAACAATTTCGAATCATTCTTATGTACACTTCCCTATACCCAAAGTTCATAGTTTTTGAGATATCAAATGTTTAATGTCAAAATGTCATAGGTATGAACGATGCATAAAAACACATTTGACATCTTTAAACGCGATTTTCTCGGAAACTGTCAAAGATAGGTATAGCACATGATACATGTTAAAGTCTTAGTTTTTTCAGTAGAATTAAAAAAATATTTAATATACAGGGTGTTCCATATAAAATAACAAAGTTTAAGGCATTTCCGGGCAAACAGGAAGTGATGATCAGTTGTTTTTATAACCAAATTTTGCATCCCTTTCAATGATATACATTCCCAAAATTTGAAATCGATATCTTTTTTCATGCCTCAGCTAGAGCCTGGGTAGTAATCTCGTGGTCACCCGGCATATTAATGCACAATACACATAACTTCTTCAGAACAAATGAAGGCACCTACCTAATTGTTGAAAACATAAGTAATTAATTTTGGACGATTTCAAGTTATGTTTGGTTCACTGCCAAAGGGTGGGGAGTAGGATACTTTAAACATCGGATGTGATATAACAAAAAAATTTGTTGATTCTTCCCTGGTTAATAACCTTACTGCAGTAATTTTTTTGAATAATCTGTGTTTAATAGTAGTCTTTAGTCTGGTACGAATAAATATACGGATTTTAAAACTAAAATAAACAGTATTTTTTTTTTGTAATATTTTGATTCTGCGGTGATAAATTTTATTATGTACATTAATAATAACTTTTATAATCAAAAGCATGTTGTGTCTTGTCATGCATGTTTAATTTTTTTTTGGAATTGTATAAGTAATCATATATAGAAATGTTGTAATTGATTGACCAAAAGTTGAGTGTTCCCATTTAAAAAAGTTGAATTCGCTATCACTCGATTATAAATAACTTTAAGGATATTAGTTGTTTAAAAATTAAAAACAGGTTGTGTAGTTTTTGGTGAAAAATGTCTCTTCACCCTTGATACATTTTTCCATGTATGTAAGTATTTTGAAGATATGATTTTGAATCAACAAAATATAACTAATAATGTTTTAAAATACCGCACTATTTTATTTTAGTCATTTTGCTCTAATTTTTTCGACAAGTGTTTCTGTTTTAAGGAGCAGATTCACTAGATTGTAAACTATTATTCTTTTGTTTGTGCGCGTTGTTTAGAAAGTAACATTCTCTATTTTTCAGACAGGTTGTGAAATGTCCTCTGCTTTCCACTACTGTGTGGTTACTGTATTAAAAGTATCCAGGATTTCCTTTGAAAATTAGTATGTTTCCATTCGAACAAATTCGCATCATCGTTCTTGAAAATCAATATGAGTCAATGGGACTCAGATCACACTGACTAATGGGGCGCTTTTCCGCCATTCTTCTGCTTTATTACTTCCGGATGTAGACGGTAAAACGGACAGCAATTTCCCTTTGCGGTAGCTGAACTCGTAGTAAATAATTATTAGAAACCAAACGTTCTTAAAACTACCAACTAATAATTGATAATTGATTAATTGACGGTCATTTGTGTGTAAATAAAATATTGTTCTTGGGAACTGTAGATTCCACTAAGTAGCGCTGTTGTTGCCTTCATACAAAATCGAAGTAAAAACAATTAGTTGCCAGTTTTATTTGGATAATTTAACGATAAAAGAAACGTGGAAAGTTTTGGCGATAGCCTAAACGATGCTGTTTTCTTGTTTCTCCAGTACTTAATAGTTTCATTAGAACAAAGGCGATAAAGAATGCTTAGTAAATACCTTACTTATTAGTTTCGTCGTCAATATCTTATAAGCGGTGAAAATCGCTGAATATATTTATTTTCATCATTTCAAGTATTTTCTCAAGGCAAACGTTTGTTTTATCGGTTTCTTTCTTTTTTTAGAAAAAATAATATTCGAATGATATTGTATTTTTTATTATCATTGTAGATATTGTTAAAAACTCTACTGAAATTGATGAACCACAAGGGAGGATTTTCTATTAAATCATTGTGCTTATAAATTGCATCAGTTTCGTTTGAAAACATAAAATAATGATAACATAACTCTCTGCCTTCCTTCTTAATATCATTTGATCTTAAATGCCTTCCCACATTTCGTATGTATGTGACAACTTTCAGTCCATTATTTTTTGTTTATTTAGGATAATTCTTATTGGTCGATATTAATTCTTTCAGCAGTTGCCTCACCAAATTTGTTACATCCTACTTTTTATTCATCCAAATACTTGAAATATGTATTACTCCTTACATTTTTCGTTCCAAATGGGGGTCTTCTTCGCCGTTCACAAACGAAAATCGTATTAATACCAATCTCTCGATTCAATGCTTCTCTGGTCATGCAATAAACACCGGCAAGACCTGCAAGAAACCGACATTACCTGTAGCCTTTCCTATTCTATTTTTAACACTCATAATTATCAGTTTCTGCTCCGATTGAATTGATAGACGTCAGATAGACATACTTATACCTC
Source organism: Aromia moschata (assembly GCA_029963805.1). Classification (NCBI taxonomy): domain Eukaryota; kingdom Metazoa; phylum Arthropoda; class Insecta; order Coleoptera; family Cerambycidae; genus Aromia; species Aromia moschata. The sequence goes on from JAPWTK010001337.1 coordinate 47,242, forward strand.
AGTTATTAATAATTATTACAGTTTAGGTAATTATACGACAGAGGAATTAGACAACAATTATTGCTTTAATAACATTCTCTTTTAATGATCTAATCAGTTCGAAATAAGTTAGAGTTGCGGTTAGTGAGAGTATAACGTTAACTTTTAATCTACATACGTATATAGAAAAAAATTAAAGATAATAATCCATGATTACTGATTCCACTTGCTCATTCTTGCTTTTGTGGGTCTTGGAGAGCTTGAAGTGTGCCATTCCATGCTTTGGCGCTTGGTTTCCGGTCTCACCAACACCCAAGTCTCATCACCAGTATTGACACGTTCCATAAAATGGGGATCATTTTCAGTCAATTCCAAAAAGACAAGACACCTTTCTCTTCTGATGTCCTTTTTGTTCCTGGAAAGGTTTTTTGGAATCATTTTTTGCGCAGATTTTTCTCATCCCCAATTCGTTAGTCAAAATCTGATGAACAGTGGTGTGATTCAAATTTAACACTTCCCTATCATTTTCGTCGTCAACCGACGATCTAAACGCAAAGATCCCGTGTTTTATCGACATTTTCATCTATTCTTGAAGATGAAGGCCTTCCGTTGCGTGGTTCTTCTTCAATCGACTCTCTTCCATCTGAGAATGCCTTAAACCACCGACAAACCTGGGCTCTTCAAAAAACACTATCTCCGTTAGCGTGTTGAAGTTTTGCAAAAGTATCCGTTGCGCTGTGTCCAAGTCTGAAGCAAAACCTGATAGCATACTGTTGCTCAAAATGAATATCATTAATTTTTGAAACGCACTAGAAAAAAAAACAGTTTACGAAAACAATCACAAATAACAAACAAATGACTGACAAGTTCAAACTTGTACTGAAGGTGCATCACATGCTCATTACTTAATTTACACACCTCGTAGATGGGTAGTCCATAATATTTTGGAGAATGGAACGATTTTAAATTGTGTCTTCAAAATCTAGGTACGCAGACTACAAGACCACAAGAAAAGATACATATACAAGTCTTAGGAACTGTAGGTATATCGTACCATAATAGATGGTTAACTAAAAATACTCCTGTTTTATTGCCAGATTATTAAATCAAGATAATTTTAAAAACCTCATCCTTCCGTTATATTATCTGTATATTTATTTAGAAAAGTATGTTTATTCTGATGAGTAATTCCCATTAATCATTCCATTATTGTTTAAAACCGTAATATGTAGGTATAGTTCCTACATATTAGTAACACATATCTAGAGCAACATAAGCTTGTACTGATTCATATTTCCACGGCAAAATAATTTGAGTTCAGTTTAACATCATCTGCATTTAATGCAAAAATAAACTTTTCAATCAAATGGTTTTTTTCTAGAAGTATGGTCCATTCTCTTATAAATAAAAATGTATCCATCGTAAGCATTGAATTCACATAGAAAGAAAATAGTGAGTCTACAGATCGAGGTCTTAAAGTTCTATAAAAAATATATATTTTAATTAACAATGGGCATTGTATTGTTCGCTATTACTTTGTCATAAATAAAGTAGGCACATTCAGTTTTGTTGATTTTTTTCTCACGGTTTTTTTTTAATCTTAACTGTAACGTGGGTGGTATTCTGGGTTTCTGTGAGGTAATTTCGTTTCTGTAATGCGACATGCATCATTAGTTATTGTTTTACATTAATTTAATTTGAAACGATTCGAGACGAGACCATTGCAAAGCGAGAAACTGCATAAGACCAATGGCTAGGTGCATACGATCGATGTACTTCTGTGTACTTTGTATGACTATTATTATAAGCAATTTTTTGTCACTTACAATGTGAGTTAATTTTCCATCAACTGTTATAAATGAATTACAGTTTATAATTGTCCAGTTTATAATGGTATAATCTGTAACAAAGTACATTAGCTAATGTACAGCGTTACAAAATAACACTGTATTAGCTAACGTACACTGCATTAGCTAAGCGTACATTAGCTATTGTATATTGTCACAAATATCCTAAAGATGATTATAAACTGTAGATAAGTGGATTAATGATTCTTAAGAAAATTAACTTACATTGTAATCAATTGAAATTAAAAACATTATTTAATTTGTAATATTGTTTATAGTTAATATTGTTTCAGGGCATATACTAATCACTTTGCCATTGTACATATTTTAAGTCTAGACGGCGCGGCGTGGTATTTGTTACGCAAAGGTTTGACACAATAATCTGAGACCCTAATTAATGATATACCTACATATGTATATTTTCATAGGTATGCAAATGTATGCACGTTGATCCGAAATTACCTAGGAGCATATCATTATTTCATCTTAATTGATTTCGGTATTTACCGAATTAATTGGTGAACTCTATCGTTAGGACAAGGCACCTTCTTTCGGCATTCTGAGAATTTGACCAAAAATAACACAGGCCGACAAAATTATAAATTTTCCTCGAAAAATTTTGAAAATATGACCTTGATTTGAGTAAACTCGACGTCATTTAAAAGGGCAAGGCATGTACTTTAAGATGTTGTTCATAGTTTTTTTGAAAAAAAAAAATGTCATGCTACATAACCTCAAATATAGGCCAAAATCGCACTTTTTTCACTTTTAGGTTAGAATATCTCGAAAATCAGAGCCAATTGAGAAATTTGGACCTCGGATTCGGATTCAACGCATCAAAAACCCTTTTCAAAAATATATTCTGGTTTCTGCGTTAAAAATCTTGTCGGCCTGTGTAATATTGTCAAAGAACAAGATTATTTTAAATAAATTGTTTATGCTGTTAGTAAGCTAGCTAACTGTGTAAAGCATTTAAGGCATGTTTTCAAAATTATTTGGGACAGTCTAAATTTAAAGGTTGTGTAGTGCATTCATATTATAGAGTTGGCATATTTTTAAGATATGTAAAATATATTTTTTTATATATTTTATATGTCGAGAAACAATGACTTTATTGTGTTCCTTAGATGCGTTTGAATTTAACGTTAAGATTAATAAAATTAGGAATTTTAAAAGGAATTGTTTGTACATAATTTGACTTCGACTGGTAGGCGAATCTATTAAATATTTTTTGCTTCTCACACCTACATTTCGCTGTTAGAACACGGAGAACCTCTTGTCATTTTATCTCTACATCATAAAAGTGGCAGCAATTGGAATATCTTTTGAAGTTTGTCAAAATTTGAGCGTAACAGAAAGTAGTTTTAGCAATAGAAATCGAACACATTGTTAACGAAACCCATTGAAAAACGCAAGAAATATTTTAAAACTTTAATCATTTATTTCAAAACTTACCTTTTAAAGAATCCTTTATTGTTGTTTTTTAAATACTCCAAACGTCCAAACACCTCTGTGCTTGGTACTCTTCACAATATGGAAGCTGCTAATGTTTGTTACCATTTTTTCAGTGGCTCAGTGGTGTGGCCGTCATGGGGATGGGGACGACGTTCTCCCCCTACCCTCGCTCTACGGTCCCGAGCTCAAGCCTTAGCTACCGGTTTCCACCGTTTTTCTAGCAAGATTCTCAGGTAAGAAATAGATTTGAATTATTTTTCTGTTTTCATTAAGCGATTTAGTAGTGCTTTATTCTCGTGCAGAACTTGATCCTGAATTTTTTCATAATATTAATGACAACATAATAAGTGAAAATGTATCCTATAATTATTTTTAAATTGCATTTTGAGTTTGCCACAATTGATTTCTAAACGAAGGGAAATTTATCATTTCTGTCGCTTTTTTTGGTTTTGAAATGTGGAAATGTTGAAATCTTCCTGCGGAGACGGGACTTGGAAGAGCGGTAGGTTAACATGTAATGCACCTTCAGTACAAGTTTGAACTTGTTAGTCATTTCTCTTTGTGACTGTTTTCAAACCATTTTTTCTAGTGCGTTTTAAAAATGAGTGACATTATTTTGAGCAACGGTGTGGTATCAGGTTTTGCTTCAGACTTGGGCTCTGTCCAAGTCGGATACTTGCAAAACTTCAACGCGCCTACGGCAACAGTGTTTTTCAAGAGCCCAGATTTTTCGGTGGTTTAAGACATTCTCAGAAAAGAGTTGATTGAAGATGAACCAAGCAGCGGAAGGCCTTCATTTTCAAGAACCGATGAAAATGTCGATAGAATACCGGGATCTTGTGCATTTAGACCGACTGATCGGGAAAGAGTTGAGTTTGAATCACACCACTGTTCATCAGATTTTGACTAACAATTTGGAGATGAGAAAAATCTGCTCAAAAATGGTTCCAAAAACCTTTCGCAGGAACAAAAGGGACATTAGGAGAGGGAATGTGTGTTGACTTTTTGGAATCGATTGAAAATGATCCCATTTTATGGAACGTGTCATTACTGGTGACGAGACTTTGGTGTTTGAATACGACCAGGAAACCAAGCCACAACATGGATGGAATGGCACGCTTCAAGTTCTCCAAGACCCAAAAAAAGCAAGAATGAGCAAGTCGAAGATCAAATGCATGCTGATATGCTTTTTTGAGAGCCAGGGAATTGTCCACAAAGAGTTTGTGTCTCCAGGCCAAACAGTCAATCAATACGTTTACAGAGAGGACTATCAAGTCCTTGTGACTTTTCTCTTTCCGAGATTGATAAATCACCTCCAAGGACATCATCTTAGGACCATAGAAAATATTCAAACTGTTGTAACCGACCAGCTGAAGGCTATTCCAGTGTTGTCCAGTATTTCTTCTTCTTCTTCACTTCGTGTTAGGATTAGTTACGATACCCATCGTTTTTGCGGTCTACCTACACTTCTTTTCCACCGCATGTATATTTTAAGGCTTTTGGAAAGGTAGCCTTGATGCCTCATTCCTCTCTACGTGACGCTTCCATTTTTCTTCATTTTATTTTATTCTGTCATTTATATTAAATATGTTTAATTCAATTCTTATGTTTTCGTTTCTAATTCTCTCCAGTTTTGTGCAACTTCAGTCTTCTGAGGAATTTCATTTCTTGAGCCTGGATCTATTTTCTTGCTTTTTATTCATTACCCAAGTTTCGCTGCCATATGTAAATGTTGGTAATGCTAGCGTTCTGTAGAATTTTATTTGTGTGTCTTTCCTGATCTTGTTTTTTAAACTTCTTGTGGTTCTTGTATTTATTCTATTCGAATAAAAAACAATTAAAAAAAACACTTATTCTTTCTAGTCTTATTACTTAATTTATTCGTCGTAGTATTACTTAATTTACACCTCGTAGGTATATCGTGGATTTTCGTTCGATGCAATTTTCGGAAATATTTTTTACGATCTACCCTAACTAAAACTACGTAATTTAAGTACTAGTATATCGCGCGCTCGCCATTCTCCGCAATTTCCGTAACAGCCAATCATAAAAATTAACTAGTGCATTGTTGTTCAGTCGCAACAATAATCATTATACATTTTTTTTCTACCGAGACTAATTAATTTTTTATAACTATCGCGAAACATTCCTGCTTATATGTTAATAACGATCGTCATGTGAACCGTCCATTCATAAAATTGACCTAGATCGCAGTATTTTTCCCCTACAATCGCTTTAAAATTTATTGTTTTGCATTATTAATGCGATGACGGAAAAAGAGCGTTTCGAGACTTTTCGAAACACATGTGGGTGTGCCTACGAGAAGGGTTCCTTGAATTATTCATCGCCCTGTATATCTCTAATTAGGGGACAGTTGGTGCTCGGTATGTTATCACGATTGTTTTTTCTGTACCAACAGAAAGCGGATTTTTTCATCGCGTGCTGCCGTGACGTCATACGGCAGTTAATAATTTGTTTTTGTAAATTGACATCTCCTGGATAACATTTAAATAAGCAAAAAATAGTTTACTCTTGAAGACGTGCAGATGTGTGATTTTAGGGGGCGTTACACACTATGGAAGAAATAATTACGCGATTATACAGTGTGAGCCATAATGGTGCAAAATGTGTAAAAAAACGATTAGTCGAAATAATTGTATAGTCCAATCTGCATGTGCAAGTACCTAAAAATGTCTTGACATCATTCACGACCAGTATGGCGGGAAATTTGAAAAAAAAATATCATGAATCCATCAAAAGTAGGGTTAGTTCTTGGGCTCTCAACAAAAAAAGATTTTTTCCAGATCAACTAACCAGAAAACCCATATTTTTTCTTCATAACTTGCTGATCACATAGTATGTGACCTTTGCTTCGATTAAAGAAAGGTGATTCAGAAAGAAAAGTATCTCAATAACAAAAACAGCGACTGAATTTCTTTAAAAAAATATTGAGGGCAAGTAAAGAGTAAATAAATAAATATACAAAACACTTTTCGCTAGGTTGTTCTCAGTTGTAGTGCCTTGTATACAGGGTGAGTCACTTTTTTGTAACAGGACTTTAACATTCAATAGAATACGATATTTTCGTAAAAAAAGTTCCTATAAATATATGCTCTATCTAGCTTCATAAAGGAGATACAGGGTGTTAAAGTTTCAGTTATTTTAATTTTTTTTTTACAATATTTTCTGAACAGAATGGTATTTTCACTTAATATTTTACACACGCTTTAACCTCAATAGGAGCAACAATTTCTATTTTTCTTTTTCGAATTTTGCCGAAAACTATACTGGAAGTTGCTTTTCTCAAGGGCCCAGGGTAATTAGATTAACAGAACTTTTATCGTACGCCACTGACGACGCTTATTTTATTAGCATTTATAAAAGAATGATGTTTTAGCTGCAATTTTGATATCTTGCAATTTTGCGCTAACTTAGTGACGGTTTCGAGATATTGGTCATTCTTAGTCTGATGGTGCATCTCCTTACATGGCAACAAAAAATTTTATTTTTTAACGAAGTGACATGGGCATCCGAAAAAGTAACATCCAGTATAGTATTTTCGATAAGAACATTATAAATGTTGATCTCATCCATGTTAAGACATGTCGTGCACCGTAAAAAAATAAAACTTTAACACCCTATTACAAAAAAGTTGTTTATTCTCCTGGGGAGAACAACTTTTTTTTGTATTAATAAAAATAGTTGCCTTCCCTAAATTGAATGTTCCAATAAATAAGCCTATTTAGTTTTTTTGCTATAGTGACCCTCCAAAGTTTGATGATGAATGAAAGATCGGTTTCATGCTACTTTACAAATATGTGAGGATTTCAAATTCCAATAGTTGTATTTACATCAGTTTTTGCCTTCCAAAATACAATCTCTCACACAGTGAAAGTTTACACCACCTATTTATAGCATCGCAAAAAGTACCCAAGTGATTAACAAACTTTCCCATCGGCAAATTTTTTAACAGTATACGACGTGTCACAGCCGCATATAATTTATCCGAGTGACGAGGTTATATCAATAATGCATTAATCACCGGTATAAAAGGTTTCTAAAGTCATTACAAGGTAAAACGGAACTAGCTGAAAGCGTTCTCCGTTTGGTACGTTCCGTTTTGTTGAAAATAATCCACTTAAACGCTTTAATTACTACCTAATTAAATCCGGAATTAATTAGGTCGTTTACTTAATGCCGGTTTATTTTCCTTTTGTTTTACTGATTTTTCTCGGATGTTCGTGCTTTCGTTTTCCTAAAAATAAAAATTAAGGAATTCTTCCACTGCTGTACAAGAAAGTATCATGTCATCTTCATTTCAATTATCACTTTATATAGCAAATAATAATAATATGTCGCTAATTTGGAGGATTTGTTTTTATGGTTTAATTTTATGCAAGAAATTTCGCTAATGTGGATGAGTCATCAAACTGTATGTAAAAAAATGGGTTTCGGCATTTATCGGTTTAACAATATTAGGCAATAATATTAGGAAAGTGACATGTACCGCTGATCAAGAATAGACTCGTTAGTACGCTTATATTAGTTTGACCTGTTTGTTGTAAAGGGTGGGCCATCTATTGGTTTCTTTTTAAACTGAGTGTTATTTCTATATTGCCGATACTGACGCGTTTTATATTTGACATATATGTGGTGTCTAACCTCCTGTAAGAAATGGATCGTTTTACGCTTGAACAACGTTGGGAATTATTGAAAAATTATTTCCAAAGTGAATGCTGTGTTGAGAACAATTTTTGGTCGAAATGAAGCTCCGTCAGCGCTGTGTAAGAGAGTTCTTAAGGAAAGTTCGTGAAAATGGCATGCTTATAGATAACAGAAGTCATCCCGTACTCGTCCGTAGGCACAGCTGAAAGAATTGCTGCTGTTGCCCAAAGTGTGCGTGAAAGCCCAAGAACCTCAACTCGTTACAGAGCACAACAACTTAATGTCAGTCGCACTTCTCTGAGGAGAATATTGCATAAAGACATCGGATTATTTGCTTACAAGTTGCAACTTACTCAAGAGGTAAAGAAAAATGACGCCGATTTCAATCGAAAAAATAATTTTTTCGGACGAAGCTCATTTCATCTTGGAGGACATGTTAATAAACAGAACTGTAGGATTTGGGGTTCGAAAATCCACACGTAGTCATAGAGAAGCATCCTGCAGGAGTGACTGTTGGGTGTGGGTTTTGGAGTGGTGGCATCATTAGTCCGTACTTCTTTCAAAATGAAGATGGTAACAGCGTCACAGTAAATGGAATGCGTTACAGAGACATGTTAACTGATTTTTTGTGGCCGCGATTGAACGATTTGGACTTGGACGAGCTTTGGTTCCAGCAGGATGGAGCAACGTGTCACACAAGCCGTGAAACAATCGATCTTTTGCACACTAAATTCGGTAACCGTGTTATCAGCCGTTTTGGAGACATTAATTGGCCATCGTGCAGCTGCGATTTAACACCGTTGGACTATTTTTTTTATGGGACGATCCACAAACAAATGACGCACTGAAGGAAAACGTCAATCTAGTTATTCGTGCAATAGAGCCACAAATAATCGAAAAATGTACTGCAAAAATTGGTTGAAAAAGAATGAAGTACTGCCCAGCCATTTATACAAGCGGCGGCCATTTAACTGAAATTGTTAATGGCAAGGCATACTTTCTTGAATAAAGCAACAGTCATTTAAAAATAATCAATGATGTAGTTTTAATAGCTATTTCAAAAAGAAACCATCCTGATGGCCCACCTTTATGTAGAACAAATCTTGCGACTCAATTTTCACCCACTTCTGATCAGTTCTAATAATTTTCTTCGATGACTGGAATATTTTAAATTCAAAATAGGTATTCTTTTTATGTATCAGAAGACACGCTTTAACGTACTACATTTATTCTTTATGAAGCTGTCTGGGAGGGTGCCACTTACAGCGCTGATAGTCGAGAGGTGACACGACTGCCTCGCGATCCAAGAGTCTCGGAATTAACTCTGCACTGGACCTAGTCCTTTTTTTGGTTTAAATATGCTTAGACAGTGGCGTAGATGTGTAATAAAAACCGAAAACTTATGAGTTCACTACACAAATAATATTGACACATTGCAAGAGCTCCAGAACTCAATTCAATTCAATCCGTTAATGCGTTCATCTTCTACAAATAGGTCTTCAAACATGAAATACTTACAAGCACTGCACTACAATAGAAAAGCTTATTTAATCCTTTTTAGTGCATACAAAAATGAGTAGTGTTTTTAAAAAGCGTGTTTGTTAAAAAGTTTATATTTAAATTTCGAAAATTGTACTTGGCGTTATCAATAGCAAAATAAAAATAATATGTGGAAAAATATGCAGCATAGAATTTTATA
>JAPWTK010001338.1:0-56840 GCA_029963805.1 Aromia moschata
AGGTTTGGTGGTATCCAGATTTTAAATCTGGAATTGGTTACGTACGCAGATCGCTTCGTCATGTGTGAAGATGTCAATCCTCGGAAGGGGATACTTGTCCTCTCGTGATCGCATTGAGTCGGCGATAATCAACGCATGTCTTGTACTTCCATCTTTCTTTGGTACTAAAACTACCATCTAGTAGGTTTGATTCAGACATGCGATAAGGTGGTACAGAAACTGGACATCTGTGAGAATAATGCAGTGTTCTGCAAAGGAGTTAGCTTCATTGCTCGGTTCGAACATATCTTTGTAACCCTGCAACATAGTGTTAAGTTCCTTCTTTTCTGGTTCACTGAGTGAGGAACCTTCATCACTACGTATTTCTAAATTGACCATATCAACATTGGTGTGAATTGGGTCAATACTCAGTTCTTCTGTAGAATGGGTAAGGAGTAACAAGATCATCTCGAAATACCAGCAGTTCAGTTTCATGTCCAGCAACATATTGGCTTCTTGCATAAAGTCTATGCCTAACAAGGTTCGGCTATCAACGTGTTGAGGTACAGCAAGTAAATTCATAAGAACACCATCTTATGTTTGATTTTGACAGCCACCTTAAACACGGAGATGTTACTGATCTTCGATTTCATCGAATAAAAGTATTCGGAGAGTTTTTGTCTCATACGGAACTTGTTTGCTTCGCAGAAGCTGGGCAAGTTGGGATCCAGCCATACTGGTTTTCGCTCCTGTGTTCAGGATAGCAGTTCCATGCATGTTTTCGATTTCGATGGACACTACCGGTCGGACTTGTTCTTCACCTAGTATTGTAATACAAAAATTCTGAAGAACTGTCATGCGGTTCACTTTTTTTATGGGTTTTGCTTTATGTGGGACAGTTGCTTCAAATGTATCCTATAGCACCGCAGCCAAAACATGTCACTTGAGGTTTTGTGCTTTTCCAGAATTAGGTGGCGAACGACAGTTGATTGGTTCCGGAAGTCGGTTCAGACTTTTCTGACTTAATTTGCGACATTCGTCTCGAATATGTCCGTAAGCCTTGCAGTAAGCGCACTGTTTCTTTGCTTTTGATTTCGAAGGATCACCAGGCACTTTGCTTGGTACCGGTTTTTCCTTGAGATGAGGTCGGGGTCATTTTGATCTCTTGCAATGTTACTTCAACTTTGCGGGCCTCATAATCAAATCCTCAAAATTTGATAGTGAGTCACGGGAAACTCGTTCACGAATCTTTAGGTGTAATAAGCCATAAACCATATCTGGTTGAATGGCTTCGTTTTGTTGTCTGTTTTCTCCTCTTATTTCTGTTCCTTGGAAAATAACTATCGATAAATTTGATGAGCAGGTTTGGAATACCCAAAATCATGTTTTAAAGCTTCTACAGCATCGTCGAAAGTGTGGACGGAATTCTTAACGCCTTGCCACCAAGTAGCAGCTTGACCCAAGAAGCAGCGGGAATCGCCTCAAGGCATTGGCGTCAGAGATTTGTACACAATCTTTGTACACACTGACACAGTCGAGGAATGCGTGAACATCTTAATGCGTGAAATGTTCAACTTTGTGACCCACCTCGTATCAATCACGAAAATGTTTTTCTGTCCACTCGAAAAGTCACAATGAGTTAAAATGCACGAATGTGATCAGAAAAGAAGTGTCTGATGTGAAGTCTTTGCACACGCGAAAATTGTACACCCTGTATATGCCAATACAAAGCGAAAATGCACTTTGATGTCTCTCAAAAGTCTCTGAACTGAAAAATCCAAGTGTCAAAGTCTTTATTTTACGAACTGAATGTCCCAGTGTCAGTAAAATCACGAACAAAATACTCACAGATTGTATTTTATTTGAACGAATACCGGCCATGCATCCATGCCGATCTGCATGCAAAAGAATAATCGTTACCTTGTTTAAGCGGGCTACTGCGAAGATAAACAATCCGTCTCGTTTACTTACTGCAGCCGGGTGCGGGGAAATTCCATTTGAGCACTGCTTATTGATTTTAATCGTTTACACACTGTTTTTTGTCCTGTTTAATGTCATTTATTCAAAACGATGTGTTAACACAAAACGTTCGGCACACGTTGGAGCGCCATTTGTGAGGGGTTTTTACCTCGGGTTCAGTATATCGAAACTATTCGACTCAGGCATTTTTGGGAGGCGCTCCCACTTTTCCACCTGACCCCATTTTCGAAATTATCTATATGCATATTCATTTTTTTGCCGACGTGTCGTCTAATGTATTCAAAGTAGATTAAACGAAATGTTGGGAAAAAGTAGTTAGTTGTCGTTATCTCTCCAAAAATTCCTTCGGCAGTTCATATAAACGTACATACTATGTTCTAAAATGTTTAGTTTTCGATGTATAAGGTGCTTAATTTTTTTTGTCGCCCCATTCTTTGCAGTTATCTTAACAAACAAATCACAGAAAAGCTGGTGGTGTAATTATTTTTTTTATTTATATAAATTTAATAATTAGGTAATAGTATAATTAAATATTTTAGTTATTTTAATGAAATAATGGTCTTCGAAAATATAGTATATATATGTAATAAATAAGGTCCTAAAATGTGTCCGGCAATGCACGGCACTTTAATAAACAGTAAAACTCTATTATAATGAAAATATAAAACGTATTGTTTAAGCGACTTGTACATTATATACGCCTGTATTTCTTTCCCGTGCTACATACGGCATTGACCCCTTCCCTAAAACGCAGCAGAGCCCGCGTGTGAGCAGTAGTACGCCATCCCCATGCCCGTCGTCGCGGGAATGCGGGATACTCTTATGGAGTTTTACACCGGGTACGCAAACCTTCGGAAGCCTAGTAATAAATATTATTTTATATTAATGATTACATCCAAACGATTAGTTATACAATCTAAATGAAAGAGACCTTTTTTTGTTTAGAATTCTTGGCCGAATTAGTTGTTCTTAAAAAATAGGAACAGTAAATTTTTTCGTTAAAATTGTATTAGGACTTAGCAATAGCTATGACATTGGTTAAATAAGAAAAAATCTTTAGATCAAAAAGTGTGTTTCTAACCTCTAGGTACCAAAGTTTTGTTTAATATCACAAACTGTTCCGAAATTTTTAGTATGCTAGAAATCGAACATACAAAATTTTAGCCCCCTTAACAGACTACCTTTTAACATATGATTATATGAAATTCTAGACAAAATTGGTTCAACAATCATATCTTACAATAAGTACATAACATTAAGTAACACCTTAATCCAGATTGATTAGTAAATTGATAAGTAAACTCCGCTTATACATGAAACCGAACCAAATATGATAGTGAGGGTGAACCAATCGCCAATGATCTGGTGAGAAAGGTCACAGTTCGCTTCTGTACGTTAAGGCATGACCTGGTCTCTGGGCACACAGAACGTAGGTAAAAGCGAGGAAGCCTATATGCAATTTGTCCTTACAGCGTAGCGATTCCGTTGTTCGATTAGTATTAGCCCAACGCGCGAGGATGAACGGTAGGACGCCGAGTTTAAAATAATCTAATGTCGTGAGTAGTTAATTAATAAACGCGTGTACATACGTATTTTGCACATACCTATTCCTTTTAGAGTTCGTGTAGAGTATTTACATATTATCTGATTTGACCTGAATTTTGAAATAATGGGACAGTCTTTTGTGAATAGACTGAAAAGCTTGATTGAAAATTATGAAGATTTTACAATAGACGGATCACATATTTTTTATATATTCCTTGTAATAGTAGATTTATATTTTGTAAACCCCGAAAATGTGAAAGAGATTTAGATTCGAATATTCATCAACAAAATATTATTGGTACTGTTAGAAAAGAGGAATTTTGGTGTGATTAGTGCATAATGTTTTGCGCTTGTAGCCTTTCGTGGAACGTGTAATAAGGTCGTTAATATTCTGATACGAATTTTAGGTATTTCAGATATTTCGCCCTCGATATTGATAGCATAAACGGGTTCTGTAAACAACGGCTAAAAGTATAGAAATAGTAGTAACACGTGCATTGTCCTCTGTAGATGTACAAAAATAATAATGTACTTATATTAATGACAACAAACAACTGTTAATGATACAAATAACTGTGAAATTCATGAAAATAATGTCGTCCTAATAATGTGCATGTCGTCCTCTGTCCATGTGAACATGACGTTTAACAAGGAGAAAGGAAGAAAGACTACTGGTCGTAGCAACGTCCTCTCAAGCAATGAAGACAGTCGGTGTTTCTGAATGACACAAGGGATAGGTATACACATTATTAACACATTTTTTCTCATGTATTTTTGGTCTCTCTCCTTCCGTCAATGAAATGACGGATTACGAATAATAATGCATCATATTTATAATAAATATGTAAAATATAATCTCACTTCGGGTTTAAATTGTATTTGTCGCTCTACAAATCTAACGTTATTACCTAATTAACCTTTGTCTAATTGTACCTATATAAAATCTGTGAAACCAAACCAAAACCAAATTTACTTGTTTATAAATATTTGTAAATGGAATAGCCTCTGTGCTAACAGAACTACATTTCTACAGCTTTTAGAAACTCATATTTACCTTCCTATTTTTTGACATTTCACTAAATGGCAGTTAAATATTTCACACCAAAAATGCTAAAACTTAAAATAGTTCATAATTAAAGAAAATCAATTATATTAATTTTGCTAAACCGCAATAAAGCACTACACTCTATTGGTATGATGTATGACCAATCTTATATACCTTAGAAGGCTAATCAATGTGTAGAAATTCGACCATTGTGTATAGCTTTTATGAAGTTAAGTCTACTACTGATGAAACTGGCATCTTTAAACGTGTGTACCCAAAGGTTGGAGTCGGCTGCTCTCATTTATACATATACTAAAATCTAGTTACTACTCATGAAAGGAGTAGATTGTCACGAAACGAGTAGACACTCACAAGTCTGAGCTTCTACTCACATTTCCATAGATTTCAAACATGTGCCTACTTTAAAACTGTGAGTAAAAAGTAGACACTCAACTTTATGCATATAACTGACTGTGTTTAGCTCATTTTTAGTTAAACTTACTGCAGAGATTAATGACTAGGACAGTTTTTGAAAAAATATAATAAAATCAATCCCATATTGGTGTAAACTTTTTTTGCTGATACTATATAGCTGAAATAGAGTCAGTTATTATTAATTATTATTATTAATTTAGGTAACAACAGACTGGCGGCAGAGGCGGCCCGAGACGAGGCTGCCAGAAAGGGATTCCAATCGGTAATTGTTTCGACGGAGGTAGCCGGCGACGCCAATGAAATTAGCGAGATTTATGCGCGGTTGGCATGCAATCTGGCGGCCACAATCTGCGATCCGGCTAACAAGGACGACTTGAAAGTTTTTCTCCAAGAGGTCGCGAAGCATTTGCGTGCCGGGAGGACCTTCATTCGGGAAGTTCTCGACGTGGATTTCGCCAGGCCGATCTGCCTAATATTTGCAGGTAAATATTGCCGGTACGGTCGTTGGAATGAAAAGTCCTTACGTGGTCTAATCTGAATTTGTTAAAATTGGACACGACGCTAGCAATCCGAAAGTTCACAGGAACATTTCCTGTTACATAAAATAAATTGGGTTTGTGCATGTTATCTCACTTTCCTCCAGCCAGACAACTATCTCTATTTGCCTTTTGTTTCTATTAGATGTTTCTCAAGGCATTTTACATTTTCACAGTATCTTTCAACTTATTCAAATTGCATGCGGTATTCAAATTGTATTCAAATTTTTCACGTTTGATCACTTCTTCATAACACCGAAACACGTTTTTGTGATCAACGCGCTTTTTGTCAACTATGTTGGCATCATTAGGAGATTATTAAAACTTATGTTAATCAGTTGATTGATCAGCTGATAAAATCAGTTTTAATCATCTATTGAATTTACCTCTACGCCGAAAGTTTAAATTCTCCTCCTGTATAATTTTTCTTCGTTAATACTTATTATATATTATACCCGTGACTCAAGATGGGCTGGGCGCCATTTTGGAAAAAATATTATTGTAAAGGGGTTGTAAGGGGGTTGTGTAATACATCATTTGATTTATAATAATAATAATAATAATAATAATAATAATAATAATTGCTTTATTTGCCCAACAGGTCAAACCCATTTACAGAGCAATAATAATACAAAACATAAACATAAAAATGTATGTAAAAACTAAATAAATATATATATATATGTATATATACATTTAAAACCTATTTAACACGAACAGAAAAACAATTAAGAAAGTAAAATTTCACTGATTGAATATTTCAACTTCAAGGTATTCAAATTACATTTTAAGTAAAAATACAAAAAAAAAAATATATATATATAAACCTACAAAGAAGATACATGAATTATTATTTTACACAAACATTTTTAGGCATTAAAGCGGTTACTAAGTTCGGTTAAAATAACATCAATTCCTGAAAAGTGTATATCAGCCTCATTTAGTACGTTGTTATAATTTCTACATATAGTATAAACTGGCGATTTCAATAGTATATTTGTTCGGGGAGTAGCAAATTGAAAGGTAATATTTTGTCTTGCACCTAGCCTTGGGACATGTAGGTTTATTTGAGACAAGAGGTCAGGACAGTTTATCTCGTTGTGAAGGAGTTTATATAGAAATATGATACTCATTCTGATTCTCCTATATTCTAAACTCATGAAATTAAATTGACTGAGTAATACCTGATAATCTGTCCCTCTCGGAGGGAAAACTCCATTGTGCTTGTAACTGAGAAATTTCAGAAATTTTCGTTGAACACGTTCTACTGTATATTTGTGGCATTCATAATATGGATACCATACCAGTGCACCGTATTCCAATTTAGTTCTTACAAAAGAAAAGTACAAAATCTTCAAAACTTCAACGTTGGTAAATGGTCTACAATGTCTAATTATGAAACCTAACGTTTTTATGCTTTCAGAAGCTACTTTGTTAATATGGTCCGTGAAGGTAAGTTTCTTATCAAACGTGATCCCTAAATCTTTGGTAGAATATGTGCGTGGTAGGATGCTTTCATTCATCATGTAATTAAATTTAATAGGATCTTTTTTATTGCCAAACGTGAGGACTTTACACTTATTAACATTAACTAGTAAATTATTTGACACAGACCAATGGTAAAATGTTTGTATGTCGCGTTGTAAAGTAAGACAGTCATTGATTGACTCAATTGAAGCAAACAATTTAAAATCATCAGCATAGGAAAGTTTACTACACGTTAAGTGATCTCCAAGGTCATCGAAAAACAATATGAACAAAAGCGGTCCTAGATTTGATCCTTGGGGAACACCTGACGTTGGTTTAAAGAAATTAGAATTGTGGCCATTGTATGATACATATTGCTGCCTATTTTTTAGGTAAGAATTTAAAAATGTTAAACTGGATTTATCAAAACCAAAATGATTTTTCCACAGCAGAATGGTGTGATCAATACGATCAAAGGCTTTCGAAAAATCTGTGTATATCACGTCTGTCTGTTCTAATTTGGTCTATGTTGTGTGACACAAACTGTGTGAGTAAAGCTAAATTCGTAATTGTAGACCTTTTCTTAATGAAACCATGCTGGTGTTGAGCTAGTTGACTTTCCACACACGGATATATACGGTTATACACGATAATTTCGAAGACCTTTGCAAAATTGTTTGATATAGTTATACCTCTGTAGTTGGTAATTAAAGCTGGATCGTCATTTTTGAATATGGGACATACTTTGGCCCTTTTCCAAGCTTCTGGAAAATAATTACATTTTATGGCAGTATTGAATATATGATATAATGGTTTACTGAAAACATTAGCACAATCTTTTACTAAGAATGAGGGTATCAAGTCCGGGTCTGAGGTCATTTTGGTTTTTAGGCTTTTTATAGCATTTAATATTTCAGTTTCAGTTATATTATTAAAGTTTATATGCAAATTATTAACGCTAGGATCTTGATCATCAATTAGTGCACTATCAACAGTGGACATAACATACACACTGCTAAAAAAATCACTAAATTTGTTGACAATATCTTGCGGATGGTCTAGTGTTCTGTCTTCATAAAACATAATTCCCGGTATTCTAGACTTTTGTTTTTTTGTCCTTACATATGACCAGAATTGCCTTGAGTCAGATAATATCGTGTCTTGTACTTCTCTTAAGTGTTTTTGATATGCAGAGTCTATTTGGGTTTTTATAATGGATCTTAAATTTCTAAATTTACGTAAATGAAAGTCAGATTTAAATTTTTTGAATTTTTCAAGATGTTTGGCTTTTATTTTTATATTTTGTATGATTTCTGGCGTGTACCATTTTGGAAATGTACGTTTAAATGTTTTGTACAGAGGAACATGTTGATCTAAAATTTCGTAAATTTTGGTATATAGCATTTCTACAGCACTGTCCACATTTTGACTTTCCTCCAAAAATGACCAGTTAGTATTTAGTAGAGAGTTGTATAATTCCAAAAAAAATTGGCTTTTTTAAAATTATACGATTTTTGTTTACTCTACTACTACTTTCGGCAGCAACTTGTACACTAACTAGCAGTGCGGGATGATGTGCATCTTCTTTTATAAGAGGTGAATTATCGCGTATTACATAATTTATCGAGTTCGAGAATATAAGATCAAGTAAGCGATCTGATGAGTTGCGAATATCGTTACACTGTTGCAGGTTTAAAAAGTCAGATAACTGATTAATTACTAAACATTTGTGATCCTCATTGTTGGAAACATATTGCGGTATATTGAAATCACCAATTATAACTACTTTATTGTCATAGAGAAATGCTAATTGTTCTAACATATCAAATAATAACTCAAATTCATTTACAGGTAAAGATGGAGGTATATACATAACAATAATATAAATAATTGTTGATCCAACAGTGCACTTACAGCATACTATATCAATAGACGGAAAGTTATCGCTTATTACACTTGGAGTATATTGTTTACATTTAATAGTATTCTTACAAGCCAAAGTACACCCCCACCACATGACTGACCTGTTAAGTTTAGTCTACGATCGCTCCTGTAAACTTGATAGTCTTCTGATAATGATGAATACTGAGATAAATAGTGATACTAAGCAGTGATAGGGATACTTGTCGTAGTATATGTATAGCTACGCAAAAGTCGCTCAGACATCCAATTTACCTAAGTGGTTTTATATGGAGGATCAAAATGTTCGAAATTAAACAACAAACTTTTTACACCAGTTGGTCTAAAAAGAGGTATTTTAAGTTTCGTTCTCATTCTGTCACAATTTTTGTTAATTGTGATCATGGGGATAACTTCATATTATGTACAGTATTTAGAACTTTTCTACCTATGATGCTGGCAAATATGTGCACCGTGTTATACATAAATAATTCGTTTCATAACCAATTTAATGCAAAAAAAAGAAATCTAATAAATACTCTAATTATTCCCAAACAGCAAAAAATAATACATATATTACATGTTAATATAAATCAAATCAAAAATATAACAATGTATTTAACATATGTAAGAATATACAGGGTGTTTAATAAAAAACACATGTATCTAGTTTTTCAAAAACGCGTTATTAATTTGTTTTTCTGACACTATGTTACAAAATTATTTAAATATTTATACACATTTACATTTCGATATTAGGTATTTTTACGCATCTTAAAAATAAACTAGATAATTAATATGTCATGATATAATCCGCCCTAATGAAATATTACAATTTAAAAAAAAATACTTTACGATTTATGTTTTGAATTCGACAAAAATGAACACGATGAGCAATCTGAAAGTTCAGGGGCACATTTCCTATAACCTACATAAAATAAATCTGATTTTGCATTTTTCACTTCCTTTTAGTCTGATTTCAACTATTTCTATCTATCTTGGCTTTTGATAGGTATCAAGATTAAACATTTGCATTTTTACACTCCACAGTATCTTTATATGCCTAATATTATTACTTCCACATCCAGGTAGTGTAGTCGAAGTCGAACAGTATTCATGCAATTTTTTTAAATTTTCAATGGCTAAATATTCTTAAATGTTCTGAAACATCGAGATTTTAAGTTTAAGTGAAAAATAATTTTCTCTCTATCTGTCTGTCGATTTGTCTGTTCACCTTTTTGAGAACTTGAGAACACTTATGTACCATGATGATGTCTAGAGCTGATTTTGAGTTTAGTCGGTTAAAGAATTCGGGGAAAAAATGGGGGTAATATACTTTTTCTTTGTCTGTAGGTAATTCGCAAACAATGCAAGATATCCACTTCAAATTTCAGACACATATATGCCATAATAGAGTCTGCAAATATAAAGGCTTTAGCAAATGCTAAACGTTTTAGCAAAACGTTTTATTTTGCAACTATAAAGGTCTAGGTTGGGGGATTGAGTACTCAAAATTAGGCAAAACAAATGTTTTTAACAAAAGTTTTAATAAAAACACAGCGAAAAGAGCTCTATAAAAGTCTTCTTATCCTCCCACGTTCCCTTGGAGTACGGGAGGGGGAATAACATAAAATATAAGGAAAGCATTAAACATTTATGAAAACTTATGTGAAGCCAAACCAAATATAGAATTAATATAAATTCAATATTTGGCAGATGATGTTTTTGTTGTACACAGCAGGGGAGCGGTGGTTGTTTTGTTGGATCTTAACGTGAATTAATAAAGACATTCATATGACGTGTCGCTTTATAAGTTTTGAGAATTCAAATATTATACTTCTATTAACCTTTAGACTGCCGGTATTTTTCCCTTATAGATGGAAATTTTTGAGGGGCAAAGTTTATATATATAAACATATAATACATCTAGAGTAGTTGCCGAGGTCACGGATGGCTCATGTATGAGCCAGGCCGGCTGGCAACGGTCGGGCCAATGTTAAAAATTTTCAGATTGTGTAAATTACTATATATTTATTTTTAACCGAATGTGCTTGATATAATGTAATAAGCTACCAAAAACACTCTAAAATATATTTAGTCACCAATAAAACCATAAGCATCCAAACCGCCCCTAGCGAGGGGGATGAAATTTTGAAAAATTCGTTATTAGGTGGGTATTGATTTTTTACACGATTTTTTTCCGTAAACACGCTGTAATATCTGTAAAATGTACCCTGAAATTTTCCCCAATCGATTGAGGTGCCAAAACTACACCTAGCAAGGGGGTGAAATTTTCCGAAAATTCGTTATTGTGCGGTTACTGATTTTTTAAAGATTAATTAATTTTTCTCAAAGACTCAAACTTACATAAACTGAAATGATATTCGAAAAATTATTTTCCGATGTGTACAATTTTTTACAAAGACATCAAATAATTCTTTAGCAATATCTATATTTTGTATATCAAAAACAATTTCCTTCTGCTAAACCCAGAGCTAACGACGTGGATGTAGAAAGTGATGTAGCTCCATTTTTTTTTGAATTATTTATTTTTATTTTTTTTTTTTTTTTTTTTTTTTTTTTTAATTGTTCTTAAATTTTTATTAGAAATAGAACAATATTAGGTAGTCATTATATGGAATGAAAAAAATGTAGTTTCTGTTTAATTTTCATCTCGGTATCTCAATCAATTGCGGAAAATTTTTAGGGTACATATTACAGATTTTACAGCGTGCTTCTGAAAAAAATCGTGTAAAACGTCAATACCCACCTAATAACGAATTTTTTAAAATTTCACCCCCTCGCTAGGGGTAGTTTCGGCATCTCAATCAATTGCAGAACATTTTAGGATACATTTTACAGATTTTACAGGCTATTTACTAAAAAAATTCAGTAAAAAGTTCAATAACGAATACTACATATAATACAATAACGAGTTTTTAAATATTTCACCCCCTCGCTAGGGGTAGTTTGGGTACCTCGATCGACTAGAAAGAATTTCAGTTGTATCCTTTAGAGATCAGAGAGCCTGTTAAATGGGAAAAATCCACTATAATATCTGTTTTCATCACTAAAACTATTATTTTATTACTGTCCCATATATGAGCCAACCGGCAGTCTAAAGGTTAAGCCTCTACTCTCATCTTTACTTCTATGTCCACATAGAGGTCGTTAAGTTCATTTGGGACATTGATGCAATATAAATTAGAAGAGTCATGTATGTATCAACAGTTTTTTATTTAGTAATATATTTAATTCGTATATACCTACTCGAATTATGATATGACTAAATGATTATTGACTGCTATTTTTCATGTATTAATTTATAATACCCACTTTCCCATTTCGTTTAAGGGCGTCAATATGAAAATATATGTTTCAAAACATTTTAACGATATATTTATGGTAACAATTTGTGTAAAAATAACTCTACTCTTGCTTTGAAAACTTCAATAATGGCAAAATAAGCCTTCAGGCTTATATATTTATTTTCGGGATCTAACTTTTCTATATCGTATTGTTCCATAAGATGAAAAATATTTACGTCTTTTTACGTCTCAACGGAATTTAATTTTAAGACGTGCAGTTTAAGATGTAGCTTTGTAAAAAAATATACGTAGTCGAATGCTTTGTTAACAACGAATATTTTTGTAAACACAGATATTATGCCAAAAAAATAAAAAAATTTCCATCACTGTCAACTGATTTTTCTAAAACAGTATATACACAGCAGTAAGTGGTGAAAGCTGGATAAATGGCATCATGTACCACTCCGGCGACATCAACTTACACCTAAAATTTATTTTTTTTGCTGCAATTGATTGCTCGCTTTTAGATTTGTTGAGAAACATTTACACTTTGTCATTTTAAAGGATTTCTGCTGGAGTATTTATAGCAACTAGCAACTATCTGCGAAAATTCACCTAAATCGGCGGTGACTGGCGGATTTTAGGAAACTAGTACCTACTTAAAAACTAACTTTTGTCCAACTGAGCTTGCTATTTGACGATCGTTCATTTTGTTTTCTTTGAAGGAGAACCGACGGTTGTGGTGACTGGGAGTGGCAAAGGAGGCAGAAACCAGCACTTGGCTCTTGCATTTTCCATTCGACTCAAAGAATTCAGGATAACATCCGCAGACGTTTCGTTTTTGAGCGCCGGTACCGACGGCATAGACGGCCCCACGGATGCTGCTGGCGCTCTAGCTGTCTGCGGAGACTTGGAGGAGGGTACCACTGAAGAAGTCCTGGCGGAAGAATATTTCAAAAATAACGACTCGTATGGTTTCTATGAGAAATACGACAATGGTAGTCATCTGATTAAGACTGGCCATACAGGGACTAACGTTATGGATATCCACCTCTTAACGATTGCTCCTAGGATGGTAGGAAGTAGAGAGTTGAACGTGGAAAGTGGCAAAAATCAAGATTTTACTCTGTTATATGTACATGATATTTGCAATTCTTACTGACATAACTGCATGTTCCATATATATGTTTGTTTTTATTTACAGAATAAACCAACTACCTACCCTATGTAGAGGGTGAGTTCCAACCTCCTTTTTCTAGGTTATTTTTAGAGCTACAAAGAAATATTTTGATAGAGATAACTTGTCAGAATTACGAAATATGCTGTTACAAGAATAATTGAAACAAAAATGTAACAGCAGTTTAATTAACATATTTTTTATGAAGCACCTTTTATTTTTATTTATTGATCTCCGCTTGTTCGTCTGATTACAACGATATAACATATGTCGTACTTTCTTCCAGAGGTTTTTGAAATATCATCCACCGAATATATTGTGACCCATTTCAAATGGAAAGAGACATAGAAAAATGGTATTTATTATCCGACTTATTTCAGGTTTTTTCTAAAAGATGGAGCAGTAAAAATTCTATTGTGACGCAAAATATTAAAATTTGTTTTCTATGTTCTAAGGCCTACTTCGAATTTTTTCCACTGTCAAATTTTACAAAAAAACTGCGATTTTAGCGTTCTTTTATTTCAAATCTAACTACGGCACTGGAATCAATATTCCCTAAAACGGTTTTATGCCAAATTTCGTAAATAAATATTTAATAATGAGGGAATTTATAATTTTAATTTAATTTAATTACAATTTTAATGTAGGCTTCATTTTATTAAATATTTTATAGTTTAAAAAAAATGAAAAATGATTTTAAAAAAATGAGAAATTAATTTTACGCTTATAATTAATCACATTAAACGTAAAAAAATTATAATGAACAGTTAATAATAATTTGGTATTTAAACAAATACCTAACCAAGGATAGAAAACTGATAGAGTGCTATGAAAAACAAATTATTTTTGTAGACAAACATCAAATCTTTAAAATACGTTCATTGTCATTGCCATTGTTATTAACATTGGGAAATCAGTTTATTTCCATATTGTAATTATGGACGAACAATTAAATTTACAAGAAAAAATTGCAATTGTGCGGCTTATGGGATATAATGATGAGAGGACTATGAGAGAAGTATGCGAAATATTTAATAACAATCACCCGAATAGGCCCCGGATAACTCACAGTACCGTTTATAGAATAACTAACATTTTTAATGAATTCGGCGTTGTATAACGTTTTTAACTTTTACAACTAATGGAGCAGTATCGTCACCAAATGCTTGGTACTGGGCTACAGAAAAACCAGAGTGAGAGAGAGAGGGGTTATTAATTGTAAACGACAATATTCTCAAAAAGTTAATATTTGATGTGGAATACTCAATGAAGAATAAATCTTCATTTTCAGTTAGATGGATGTCCTATCCATAATGCAAGAGTGGTTACCGAATGGCTTCATGCTAACTTTCTTAATCGATGGCTAGGTAGAAATAGCCCCCCTAATTACGTGGCCACCCAGGTCCCCGGACTTAACGCCGTTGGACTTCTTTTTATGGGGTGTCAAACAATCTAAAGTTTACTTCTTACAGCAACAACTGAGGCAGACCATAGGAAAAGGGGCCAGATGGCTGTGCTCGTGCATATTAGATAGAGCTTGAGGGACCATTATGATC
Organism: Aromia moschata; assembly: GCA_029963805.1. Taxonomy (NCBI): domain Eukaryota; kingdom Metazoa; phylum Arthropoda; class Insecta; order Coleoptera; family Cerambycidae; genus Aromia; species Aromia moschata. The sequence continues at coordinate 14,928 of JAPWTK010001338.1, forward strand.
CGACCGATCTCAGTCCAGTATGTTATAATATTCGGTTTGAATTGCACGCTGTATCTGTTTCGTGTATTTGTATTACCGACCTGTCTTTATTACTCTAGTCCAGAGTGACAATGCCAGGTCCATAGAACAAATACACGAATACGGAAATAGTGTGCAAGCCAGATGGAGTAGTGAAGCGTACTGACCAAGGAATGTGTTCGGTCGCGACATAACGGTTATACACGGTGGAGACTTTAACTGGAATATATTCGCTAGCGGGGTGGTGAATGATTTTTCAAAAAATTCCCGAGACACGTCAACTTTTAAATGTATTTACCTACATTTTGCAAGTAATATGAAAAATATAGCCCTTCAGGGGTGGCTGAAACCACCCTCGACATGATTTTTTCAAATGCAACCCTATGGTTTGTGACCCCTCATTGTAAAGCTGGTGGAAAGAGGAATCCAACACACTGATCAAATTTTAATTTTTAGTATGTTTGTAGGGTTGCATACAAGTAAAACAATTTAAAAATTAAATTTATTTTCCACGTAACAATTGTTCAAAATGTGCACCATTCACTTGTTGGCAGCATCCCAGTCTGTGGTAGGTTTCGTCCCTTATATTATTCAACATTTGCGGTTTTATTTTTCCGATTTCCTCTTTTATCCTTTCCTGCAGATCTGCTATGTTGTTGGGTTTCTGAATGTAAACCCTACTTTTAAGATGTCCCCACAAAAAGAAATCCAGTGGTGTAAGATCTGGATATCTTGCGGGCCACTCAATATTACCTCGCCTCCCAATCCACCTACCGAGAAAAATTCTGTCCAGATATTGACGAACAATGGCAGCATAGTGTGGTGGGGCCCCATCTTGCTGAAACCATAACCTCTCGTCGGTCAAGTTAGGGTTTAAGGGGTTTGGAAATAAATGACATAGCACTGGCATTACTTCGTGCTGGAGTAAACGCAAGTATCTTGCTCCATTAAGAGTGTCATCAAAGAAAAATGGTCCTACAATTCTATCTTGTATTATTCCGGCCCACACATTAGTTTTCTGTGGGCGCTGAGTATGAAGTTCCCCTATCCTCCTGACGTGTCTCGGGAATTTTTTGAAAAATCATTCACCACCCCGCTAGCGAATATATTCCAGTTAAAGTCTCCACCGTGTATATAACATATGCTCTACCTCGTTCTAATATGCGCGAGTACATCTATCTTACCTCCTTTTTGCTATGCTCTACCTCAGCTGTTTTAAAAAGGTAGTAATATTCTAAGCTTTTAAGTATGTTTTTACCGGAAATTGTTATTTGTTTCATTTCTAATATCCCTCACACAGTTTTTATACTAAAAACAGAAAAAACAGACATAAATAACAAATTTACAAAAAAACAAATATACAAAACCGAAAAAACAACAGTTTATATCGAATATGACACATAAGAAAATTATCTCGAAATTGGTGACGTTGCTGTAGTTGAACAACATTATCTTTTTTTAACAATTAGACACTGCTTTTATTAGCATTTTGGAATCTGCATTAGATGCGCCAACTTTTGATGACAGTTTAATTTACATTTTTTATAAAAGGTGAAGAATAGTCAAAGCTGGGCGATAATAAAAACCAAAACCTTAAACATAGATTTTTAATTTTATTTTGGACGTACCATGACTGTTGTTCTAAAATGTTATATTGTATTCAAATGCGTGTTACTTAGGTCAACGTAACAACAAAAAAATCAATAATCGGCTTTCATTTGCAACCGTGACACAAAAATATTGACTTAGGGAAGCGACTTTTCACTAGTTTTACATTACAAAGGTGACAGTATTTACATATATATGTATCTGTAATTTTACTTATTATAAATATATAATAATAATATTGATTTACAAAAATATATCAAACACATTAACAGCCCTTAAAATGTGCGTTTCACTGATGTAAGCAGAAAAGGAACCAGGACAGCAATTTGTGTGTATATTTTTGACAACAAAGAATAAATTGTCCACAGATTACTAATTACTATAAATTACGCCATATTCCTTAATAGTTATATTATTTTATAGGTCCGATGCAAAGTATTTCAAAATTCCGTGAAAAAACGTACAACATATCTTTGTAATCACAAGAAGCGGAACTCAACAAATAAAATAAATATATATCCAATTAAAAAAAAGGCGAATTAAATATGTGGTGCATATTTGTTTCAGTTATTTTTCTGACGAGATATACGACTACTAAGTAGATATTCATGACGAGATATTTTTTCTAACCTGATTTTTAGAAAGAAATAGTTACCTCTGCAAAAAATACCTCTAAAAATAACGAAGAGATGGGGGTCGCAGTTCTCACGAACTTACCTTGTACGTACGTATACTCGTTTCTGAGATCAGGAATTCAAATACTTTGCTGGAATTAAACGAAAACTAATATATAGTAGCAAATACATATTTTTAACTCTTATACATATTAAAAAGTATTACAGCTATTAAAAAGTATTGAGGAAATCGTACTAACCACCTAAAATTCTGGTCAAATTAGACTTTATTCTTTTCCTAAATGAATTGGTCTATTTAACATACATATTTCGTTTTACTAGAATGGGGCATCCCTAGATATTATTATCATATGTTTAAATACTTCGTAAAAGTTTTTTTAAAAATTATTTCACAGAGTGAAATTTAACAATGTCTTTTTCCAAAAAACATTTAAATGCTAGTACTTACAGAGATACAGCATTCTTGTATAAAACTTTTTTTAAAAACCTCACGTTCTGTTGCCCTGTATTACTTTTGAAAATTTCCACAATGCTTTTCATTAAGGCCTCCTAATAAGTACTCCTTGAGTGGTGGTTTTACCACCAATCTCCAGTAATAATTTATTGTTATAAACACCTATCAAGAAAGCTCCAAAGATGCCCATAAATTCCCGATACTTATTAATTCTAAACAATCCAATTTCGTAGGAAACGTTTGCCATTATCGGATTTTTCCCAGTAATTCGTACTACTTTTCCGTTATAGCGTGTTGCACGACGGTTTTTCAGCCACCTAAGCGATAACACTATTTCCGATCCCACTCTGTAAAAAGAAATTCCGTAAAGATAATTACGGAATTTATGTCCTTTCCCGCTGTCCAAATTAGTTCGCACAGTCAAGGGACATTCAAATCTCGTTCTGCCATAGGCGTAGAACAGTGGGAACAAGATAGCTTATAGGTAACTGAACCTATGAATTTCCTACTTTCAACGAAAGTTATGTAAGTATGTATGGTTACAATGTGTGTTGTTTGTAACTTCAAACATAAAGCATGCAGTAGCTACCGAAACATAATATGTAAACACGACAATTTTTGACAATGACATTTTTTAATGTCTGTCAAAAAAATTAATGTACTATTTTTTTTATTTCGTCTTTTTTTATTTCGTTAAGTCGTTAAATTACAAGTGATTTGTGAAGTGATGACTGCCTACATTACTCTCGTATATACTGAATGTGGGCACTTAACTTCAGATGCTGAGATGTTCTGACTTAATGCATTTTTTAACCTTTTGGAATATCTGTGAGAAAGAAATATTTGTAACTCTTAAGATCGATGAACTAAATCTAATTAGTTAAATTCAAAATATTGTATGTTGGAAATAAAATGAGAGTTATAATAGCACAATATCAAAAGTTATCAATACTTGTAAAGCGAAATTAGTAATCACACTAAATGTGATTACTAATATTCACTTCACTAAAAACTAATACTCTTTTAGATATCAGCTGACGCGGTAATGAGGGACTAAACTTTACACAACATATTTTGTAATGCGTTATCATAGTGTACGATTTCATAAAATATTTTGATAACGCTAAGTATTTAGGTATTATTTTTTAACTATTAGCCTGTATTAATTAATTTTGTCATGTCCACACCTTAAATACATGACAAATAGTAACAATAAACTGCCAGTCAAAAAAAAAATGTCATGCCATATACATGGGTCCTAAGTATATCTGTAGATACAATTTGATTTCACCCCATACAGATAGTAATCATACTTCTGAATTAGAGTATTTTAAGAATTTTAATAGACCAGTCATTAAATCAGTCAAGATCTGTCATCAGAAACTGCTCAGGCTTGTTTTGTAATTCTTTCTTGTGTATTTCTAAAAGATAACCAGTTCAAGAAGAGAACAAGGTGGTAACTTTTTTTTATTTCCATGAGGATAGTGTTTAGGTTAAAAATATATGTGAGGATTTGTTAAATATTTTTATGACAGTTGTAGCAAAATTTTAGAAAAACCAGCAGCTAGTTTTTACTCTCATTATAAAGTCTATAAGTACAACCCCTTTTAAACGACCCTTTTCTAAGGTCGTAATTAGAAAGCCACGCCTACTATGGTCACAAAGGAAATACCAAAGGAAAAGAGTATTATACAAAGTATATATTTTGTTGGATAGAACGTAGAAAATCACAGAAAAAAAAAACGATGAAAACAAAAGGCATATGGCAAATGTACCAATAAACAGTAGAGAGCAAATGCAAAGTACACTTCATTCCTTCAAATATTGTATTTACAAATGACAATCATACAGACTCTTATATTATTTATTGGCTTATAAAGGGTGGGCCAGCTATTGGTTTCATTTTAAACTGAGTGTCATTTCTACATTGCCGACACTGACGCTCTTGACATTTGACATATATGTGGTGTCTAACCTCCGCTGTAAGAAATGGATCGTTTTACGCTTGAACAACGTTGGGATATATTGAAAAAGTATTTCCAAAGTGAATGCTGTGTTGCAGAAACAGTGAGAAAATTGAGAACAATTTTTGGTCGAAAGCTCCCTCACCGCCTGGTGTAAGAGAGTTCTTAAGGAAAGTTCGTGAAACTGGCATGCTTATGTATAACAGAAGTCATCCACGTGCTCGTCCGGTGCGCACAGCTGAAAGAATTGCTGCTGTTGACCAAAGTGTGCGTGAAAACCCAAGAACCTCAAGTCGTCACAGAGCACAACAACTTAATGTCAGTCGCACTTTTCTGAGGAGAATATTGCATAAAAACCTCGGATTATTTGCTTACAAGTTGCAACTTACTCAAGAGGTAAAGGAAAATGACCATCCACTTCGTTATCTCTTCTCTGTGTGGGCTTTAAATGAGTTTGAAAATAACGCCGATTTCAATCCAAAATCATTTTTTTCGGACGAAGCTCATTTTCATCTTGGTGGTTACGAACATGTTAAGGACCGTTATTACTTCAATGATCCACAAACAATTGACGCACTGAAGGAAAACATCAATCGAGTTATTCGTGCAATAGAGCCACAAATAATCGAAAATGTACTGCAAAATTGGGTGAAAAGAGTAAACTACTGCCAAGCCAGCCGCGGCGACCAATAGAAATTGTTTTTCATAAATAATGGGAAGGCATACTTCCTTGAATAAAACAACAATTATTTAAAAATCTGATGGCCCACCTTATATGAATACACACATTCGCTGTCGCTGTGCCTTTGTCACGTCAGTTTTGCATTTTTTTTTTGAACTTTTATAAAGAGACTTCTCATTACTCATTAGGACTTTAGGAAAGGATCGTGGAAAGCAGGCTTTACAAATGTTTAGATTATTTCTAAAAAATATATAATGGAAACCTAGGAAGTCTAAAATTGAATAATGACGCATCTAAGTATACGTTTTAAGCCTATGCGTTTTTTGCATATGTTCTTTCTACAGCAGAGTAACACACGATAATTATTAACATATCATTTTGTCATGATTAAAATCCTAATGAAAATCAGGAAGTGTGTTTTGAATATTCAAATTATTCGTCAATATCCAAGCAATAACCAATTTTTTATATTAACTATTTTTCATGAAGCAACTATAACCAGTATAAACCAATATAACTATGTTCCTACAGTCGTTTCAATATATAAAACTTCTAAATAAATGAAATATTGAAGTTGAGACGTATATCATAAATTTTATATTTATGTTATGAATGTCAGTTATAAATAAAATAATAAATACCGATATTTACAAAAAAAAAATACCTATATTTTACACTTTCCGCATCTCCCACATTTCACGGTGACATCTCAACCCCTTTCTTCCCACGCGATCGGCGCCTATGGAATCAATACAGAGTATCCACATGTAGGCGATCCTGCGCATTCCGTTTTCCGTGTACTGGAAAGCGTATTATGTGTTGCCTAACTGGCAGTTGCCGCATTGTGTATCCGTCAGTCCGCGAGCAATGGTGGGCGTATGATATTTAGCTCTGTCGAACCCGACTAAATTACGACAAAATGTGTAGTTTATTTGAATTTTTTTCGTTTTACGAACTTTGTGGTGATTTGTTTCGTTGTTTTGTTGGACTTTGCGAATGCCCAGCTCGTCATCAACGTCAGGAATCAGGTAGGCTGAAGAAAACATGTGTCCTAACCTTACTTGTACATAAGGAGTAAAGTTTTTCTTTTGTTTATTTGCGGTATTTTGACTACTATGTAGATATTATCCGTGCATTATCAATGGGTAAAGTGAATTTCTTTTTTTTTTTTTTGTTGTTAATTAATAGAAAATTCTTCAATTACATTAATTCGGTAATATTTTTCAATTCATCATTTTGAATTGAAGTAATGTATAGTATGTTTTTGTTTGTATTATGCTTGTGGTAGGTAGGTATAATATAGATAAAATTATACCCAGACAGGTATAAAACTAATAATTATAAATATCTTGAAATTTTATCGAAATTATTCACACCTAAGAGTTATCATGAGGTCTTACATTAGGTACATGATATTTTAATTTACATATAGTTTTTAACGTTTTTATTTTATTTTTTAGCTAGAATACTGAATGTGACGTTTTAATATTTCTACTAAAAAAAAATATTAACATACATTGTCATGCATGCAAAATATACGATAAAACTTTGTTACAATACCATTTAGAATATATTCTATCTGAATAAAAATTCAATAAAGCATGAGAAAGAATAATTTATTAGTGCAGGTAAGTAGGTATATTGAATTTTTATTCTGAATATTTTATATACACTGGAATTATTATCTGCAGATTTATACAGGGTAGTTTAAAATCAGAACCAATCCCAAAAATCAAAAAGACCATCCCAATTTTTTTACTAAAACGTAAAAAAGGTAACTTTGAACAATTTACTATATAATTTTGAGTAAAAATGTTCCGCATTGGCATTTGAACTTCCTACAAATGAAATAACGAAGCAAATTATCACTTTTTTTTTTGTACAAATGTTTTGTAGGTTTTCAAAAAAAAACATGGTATGAAACTAAAAAACATATGATCGATTTTTTTTTCTATAAATAATAAGTTTTTTTGCTTAATGGAAAACGGAAAATGTTCTTTTAAAAATGGGACGTTATAAATTGTTTTGAATCACCCCGTATATTCTTAAAAAATCTCACTTTAGTATCTGTTAAATTATTATAGCAATATATTTAGGTACAACAATTTAGCAGATTCTAAAGTTCAAAAGATATAATAAGTCATTAAAAATTAGGTTGGATCGAATGCCAAAAATTTAAAAAACTCCTAAATCTAAAAAAATCCAAATATCTAAAAAGCGCTCAAATAAGCGGATTTTGACACGTGTACTTTTTTTTTAGAAAAGTGTAAAAAACATATTTTTTTCTATTCATTAAAAACCATAAAGTACCTTAAGCAAAAGGTTGATTATAATTTTAATAGTTAGATACGCAAAGAGTACAATACAGTGCTCTTCAGCGGCTACAGTAAAACGTCATCTATGGTAGGCTCTTTCGTGGCAAAAAAAAAACAGATTTCTTATGCAAAATATAAAAAAAAAAATCTATTGTTTTTTTAATTTGAATACACTGTATCTTTAAAACTAAATGTTAAAAGACTTTTATATTATATAAAACTATATAAAAGTTTTTATATAAAACTTTATAGGTATATGTTTTTTTTTTAAGTTATGTCTAGGGTTCGGGACGTGTGCTGTAACGCAGGACCGGACTCGTAATCCATCATGTTATTGACGGAAGATGACATATGAGATATCAAAAAGACAGGAGTAAAAAAGTGTTAATAGTGTATGTACACATACACACACACACACCTATTGTTTGTGTCATTCAGAAACACCTACTCTCCTCAGTGCTTGAGCGTACGTTGCCACGACCAGTCTTTCTGTATTTCTTCTCGTTAAACATGAGCGATTTGGCCTGTACATATGGTTGTAGAGGGAAAATGATCGTTCCACATATACTGAAGTTAAAGATGTAAATTCAAAATAGTTCACATGGACACACCACGCTCATTATGTTGAGTACTACTATTTTTATACTTTTAGTCGTTGTTTGCAAAATCTGTTTACTAGCTATCAATATCGGGGGGCGAAATATCTGAAAAACCCAAAATTCGTATCAGAACATTAACCACCTTATTACCGCGAAAATCTGTTTTTCGTCCATTGTCAGCCTCAGAAATTTATTGCGTATGTCGTCTTTAATATTTCCCACGACACGTTGATATGTATTCTGTAAATATGTTTTACGCAACGGATCACTGGTAGGCAATGGAAAATCGGATACATATTTGCCAAAAAAACGTCTAAAGTGAATAGTGTCGACCACGTTCCATGAAAGGCTACATGCGCAAAACATTATGCACAAATAAAACCAAAATTCCTCTTTTCTAACCGTACTAGGTTTTTTTTAATGGATATTTTAATCTAAATGTCTTTTACACTCTCGACGATCACGAAATGTATATCGACGATTGCAAGGAAAACATAAAATATGTGATCCGTCTATTTCAAAATCGTCGTAATTTTCAATAAAATGGTAACGACTGTGCCATTATTGCCGAAATCCACACAAAATCAGGTAATAAGTAAGTACAGTACACGAACTCACAGTACACGAGTTAGTCACTCGCGACAAAAAATTGTTTCCAATGCGGCGGTCGACCTGTTTACACCTACGACAGGTAGATAACTAAATGGCCTTCTGTCCTCTCTTCTTGACATCGGAATAGCTCGCTGTCTTACGGAGAAATTGTATTACAGCGTCCCGGGTTGCTGCACGGGACTTCGGGACGGCATTCTACGCAAGATCAGTGGCGTAGGGGCAAGAAATATGCCCTTAAAAAATCCGGTTTATACTTTAATTATCATAGAGTTGTAGGTATAGTGCCGGCTCTGCGTGACAGCACACTTTTCCGGACCCTTGTTGTATCAGACTGCTACAGGAAACTGATACACCGTGTATATCTATAAAATAAAATGCATGGTGAAATATGGTGTAACGTACTAGGTATTAAACCATTGTGGAGTACGAATGAAACCGAGAATGAAACCCTGTATCTACCTATGCCTTGTTTTGTGGAATAACGTTATTAACGTTAGGTTAGTTCGTTCTTTGGTGGGTTCTAGTAACTCATCAAGGACTCGTATAAAACAAAAACGTATAAAGAGGAATTATGTGGTTTCAACCTCTAGAATCGTTTCTTAGTTTCAAATTATTCCACGGATTTAAATCTCACTAGAAATTCAGTACGCAAGTTTCCTTGTTTAATTCTCAACGATGTTTGTTTTCTTCGATAAAATCCGATAAGCATTGATGCGGTTGGTTAGTTTCTTTATTTACATTTTTTTCGTTGCAGGATTTGAGGAGTTGTGTTTGTGCAGAGTTGGGACATATATATTTAGTAATTTTAAACCGTATTTTCATTTTCACTATCAAAGTATTTCTATTTTAGAATTCGAGTTATTAATAATTCAAAGATATAGAAAATCCTCAGTGTTTTGTAGAAGATAGTATAACTGAGGGTAGTAGAGTGTTAGGTATAAAAAGAACAAGGGAAGAAGCTGCAGAAATTTCTGTTTCCATGCAATTGGCCATCTTCAGTGCGTAATGAAAGGAAACGCCAATTGAAAGGGAAGGTAGAACATTTTACAAGTACGAAGTCTATATATTCGGCCCTTGATTGTACAGAATGGTTAATGCTTATAGAAATATTATTAAATATCGTAATATGTTTTTTTAATGCTAGGAGTTTTTATTTTAACATTATGAAACTGACACAAATAACAATACTGTTTACGATTTGACTTCAAATTTCCCAGGATAGTTGATTTGTTATATGTCCATCCGTTGGCGAATCAGTTTTGATCAGAATTGGATAGTTAGTCTTGCTGAGCTTGGGGAATTATGTCAAGTGGTCATCAAGGAAACAATTTCGATTATAGTTTCTTCGATTGCATTTCAATCGTCAACATCTTGGTGAATGGATGAAATGGTTTTAGTGACTTCTGCCAACAGAAGAATAAAATGTTCTCCTGTTCCAATTCTCTTTACCTATTATATTAATTACTTTAGATTTTGAAATAATCATAAAATATTCACGACCTTAAAATCTAATTGATAGTTTATACAAACTACTTTCCTTTAAAGTCATTGACGTTATACGGAAAAAAAGGTAGCAAACTTTTGAATGAACCTAATAACTAGATCGCGGCTTGAAGTAGACATGAGTCATTTTTCAAGTGTATACACATCTAAATAAATTACTTCAGAGGAATCTCTAACATCATTTTCTTGAATTATGTACTCTTGTACGTATCTGTAGTTAAAAATCGGTATTTATCACTATATTTCGACACAATGAATTAGGTAATCAGTAGGGTACGAAAATGTGTGCGGCAACGCAGGGCTCGGAACTATAAAACTCTAATATAATGAAAGTATAAACCGTATTTTTTAATCACCTTGTAAATTATATGTGCTACATACGGTACTAGCCTCTTCCCGAAAACGCTCCAGAGCGCGCGTATGCGCAGTAGTACGCTATCCCCGCCGCTATTTATTCTTCAGGTTAGTCGTGACCTTTAGCAAGAGTTGTACCGGTGTGCATTGTAATTATTTCTACGTTCATCATTGTATCATTGTAAAAATCACATTATAATGTCTACTCTTGGCGGTTTATATATCGGAATATTCAGACTTTCTTACATTATCTGAAGATGGTATACGTTTGACGTGTTCTGTTTATAAAATAACATTTCAGTGCAATAGAAAACGGTATGTAAACATACACATTAATTCGAAAAAACATATTGATAATTAGGGTCCGGAAATGTGTGCCATGATAATGAAAGTATGAACCGTATTTTTTAGCGCCTTGTATATTATATACACGTATATATCTTGCCCGTGCTACGTACGGCATTGACCCTGCCCGACAACGCGCCGGGACTCGCGTATGCGCAGTAGTACGCCATCCCGGTGCGGGAGGGCTTCTGCATAGTCTAACATAGTCATAGTCTAACGCAGTTTAATTCGCTTGAATAGGGTAGTATGTTATACCAGTGACAGTTTAATTAATTAATATTTTAAGAATTGTATTGTTTTGTGTACGGCAAAATAACGCTGACCAGATTTGGATAAACGATTATCATCGAATTGACCGCAAATTAGCGATAAGTTCAGTATTTGTGTACCTCACGCCGCGCTGTATAATAACAGCCAATCTGTAACCAGATCGTTGGATCAAGGTAAAACTAAGGACCACAGAATTACAATGGCTGTTTTAAAGAAAGTGGAGCAAACACTCAATAAATCGAAGAGGTGCGGAGTTGCGAGGGACTAAGCGAGATAGATCTTACAAAATAAAACTTGTATTATATATCTCATCTAATGTTTAATACAATATTGAACATTGCGTCCAACTCGTCGATACTTCACTCCTGACGTAGTTGCAGGGAAACCCTCGGGAAAACCCATTGTCCGAATTGACAAATCGTGCAATTTAATCACAGTGTGCATTGTTGTTCGTCGCGAGACTTTTTCCTTTTGTGCCGCGCGCCGATTCGCCCGCGCGTATTACGGACAACTCAATAATTAAAACGATGTTGAACAATCGGCGACGGCAAGCGTCAGAGTTAATTGCTTCAAATATCGCTCGATATTGATTTCCGTACGCCGGACGTTCCGGTCCGGCGACAGGGCGGCATTTTGGGAGCTGACCGGGGGGAATGTTTTCCTCCCTCCCCTCCCTCCCGCTGTCACTACAAAAATATGGAGACAGACGAATGCGTCAAGAATTCCTTGTTTGCTACTTAACCAGATCATCAGTCAAGAAAAAAACGATATTGTTCCCCTCGCCTCCCTCTCGTTGCCACCACAAAATATGGAAAGAAGGATATGCCTTGACACTCAATTCACTTTATCTAACACATTCATTTTGAATATTGAATAAATATTCACCACATTTCCAAGCCACTAACAGCATACAGAAAAAAATATGTGACAGTTGTGAACGTTTGAATCAATCTGCTAGTGATTGAAGCATTATTGAGAGCATACAAACTAGAACGAAGGCCCCAGATATTAGAATTGGTATTATAAATAAAATGGGACAAACACTCAGTAAATCAGAGAGACTGTAAATGCTTCCAGGGACTAAGTGCGAGAGATTAACAGCCAACAAGAAATCGATAATGTTCCCTTCACTTCCCTCCCGCTGTCACCACAAAAATATGGAGGCAAAAGGATATGGAAGGAATTCCTTGGTCTTTTTTTACTTAGTACTCAGTTATCTTTACCAAACACATTCATAACTCTTGGATTTTGAAAAATTGAATATGTATTGACCAAAATACACATGCCATGAGTTTAAAATCTAATTGAGAGTTCAAAGAAACTAACAATAGGTACGATGCAAGTCACTGAAGGCATACGAAACAGAAGTGTTGTGAACACTTGAACCGACTTATGTATTGACAGTCAGCCAGTATTGAGAGCGTACCAGCTGGAATGAAGAGTCAAGGTATCAGAATGTGTGTTGTGAAGACAAACACTCAATAAAACAAAGAGGCTGTAGTGTTTTCAGGACTAAGAGGGGCAGATTAACAACAAAAACCGATATTATTCCCCTCACTTTCCTCCCGCTGTCACCACAAAAGCATGGAGGCAGAAGGATATGCCAAGAATTCCTTGTTTTTTCCTACGTGATACTCAATTCACTTTACTTAACACATTCATAACTTTTTCGGATTTTGAAAAATTGAAGATGTATTCACCAAAATACACATGCCATGAGTTTAAAATATAATTGAGAATTTAAAAAGACTAACAGTAGGGGAGAGGGAGGCACAATGATACAATTTTTGTCGTGATTATGATTTTGTCCAAGACAAAATACTTGTCGCCATCTTCTTATTTTAGGCTTACAGGCTATGTATTTGTCTTTCATATGATCCTCTATTTAAAGGAAAAATAAAAACAAGTTTGGAGTTTTTGCAACTTTTTTTAATTGTCTACATATGCATCAAACTACCTCTCTGGTGGGGTAAATTGATACCATGCTGGGGAACATTGACACACATACAATACACTAGAGAAAAAAGTAATATTGTAGTGCAATATTTACTGAATTATAAGATTAGGAACTGTTGGAAAATACAAAGATCTATTTTGGCGAAGTGTACCACCAGCAGCAATGGATTTGGGCAGTTTGAATACGACATCTCCTCGAAGCACTAAACAGGTCCTGAACGTTAGGAAAAACAAAAGTCTTATGTCAGTTTTTCTGTTCCTTAAAAAATTGACCTCTATTTCATGGTCATTATAAATCGTGACAATTTGTCCAACAAAGTGTACGGCTGTTTTCCCTTGTTAAAAACTTGACGACAACAAAATCGCCTACATTTAATTCATCATCACACAACAATGGTAGTTCTTCATCACTGACATCGTCAATTGAATCAGATAAGCTCATTTCCACTTCACTGTCACTTTCGGATGAACTTGGAACATTTCGGACCGTTTCTATAATACTAAATTTCACCTTCTTGGTTACTTGCTTAATTTTTGTCACATTTCTTTTCTTAGCGATGCCCTCTAATCGTGCTTTTTCTGGTGTTGTGGTGTAAATACGAGACTTTCTCGCCTCTGCCTAGTTGTTTGTATAACTTGTATATTTAGAGTGATATATTCTGATTTGATTTCCGCCCGCAGCTTCTTCTTCGTGCCCAGATTCATCTGAAACCTCTGGATTCTCATTTTTATGATTTTTTCTATACTTTTCGATTCTATGTTGAAGTGTAGAGGGTTGTAAACCATGATCAGCAGCTGAAACTCTAATTGATTTGTGATTTGTAATAACATCGGTTATTGCAGTCTTTATAGCTCATTCGTCAATGAATGCTCTTTGTGATAAGTACGTACCATTTTCATTAACCTGAAACAAGTAACATGTCCTCGTATAACTTACTGAACCTTGTTTATACGAATAAAATAGTACATTTGTAAATTGCAGAGGTACATTGATAGACTGTAGAGGCACATTGATATACTGCATCAATGTACCTCTCATACATATGTATCAATGTGCCCCAAATGCACTATGACAGAAATAATCACAAGTGACATATTTAACCTTACAGTGCATATACTTGGTTGCAAACAATGTTTAAATAATACTTACGTTTAGGAGTGGTGACACAAGCAGCACTCTATTGCTACCACGTTGGTAAAAACACACACATGTAAAAAGGCATTACAAATTACTTTCTCGCGCCAAAATAAATTAAACACATGTAACTTTACTCTCACTAGTTTTTCCGTTACTAAATTTTTATGACAAGTAGCCCACACTAGTGCCATCTTTGAGGTAATAGGTTGAAACAAATGGACTTTTTGTAAAAACGAAATTTTAAATGTGTATCAATGCGCCTCGTGTATCAATGTACATCTCTCTCCCCTAAGTACTTCCCAAGCTACTGACGGTATTCAGGAAAGAAAGATTGTGAAATTTTGAATTAACCTGTTAACAGAAGACCTCTATTGAGAGCATATCAGATAGACCGAAGAATCAATATATTAGAATGCGTATTGTAAAGAAAATGGGAGAAACACTCAATAAAGAGTATGTATCAAAGAGTATGTATTGTTTCCAGAGACTAACGAAATATTTCGAGGTGCCCCCCTCCGACTTTCCGACTCCGACTCCGAATAAATTCGGCAAGGTGAAAGAGGCCCTAAAAATATGGGATACGTTTTTGTATAGCAGCCCATAAATCAGGTTAAATCTGTATAATGATTTGTAAATGTTTAATCCATATAATACGTTTTATCGTCATGTACTTGTTATTTAAAAAGCAATTTACATATTTATAGACCCCCCGCCATAAAGAATATAGCACGTTATATCATAGAAGGTGGCTTACATGAAACGAAACATCTTGTCAATTTACATTTTTGTTCTATGTATCTTCAAGATTAGTTTTCACGATATTCTTAAATAATGACTTTTACGGGTTATCTTTAACTCCTAATTTCACCCCCTTAATGGCCTCATGGGCCGATATAAAAAAGAAAGTGTCCCAAATGTTTAAGTTCTTTTTCACCCTACTGGGTTTAATGAAGCTCGGAGGAGGATACGTCCTCGAAATGTTTCCTTGTAAGAGGGGTAGATTAACAAGCATTACAACCAACAAAAAAAAGACTGATATTGACTTCTATACGCCGGACGTTTCATTGTGGCTACATGACGGAATTTTGGATACAAAATGGATCCCCGTGATTTATTCTGAATCTGTGAAATATGGTGGATGATTGATGGGAGTCAAGAAGGAAGTACATATGTGTTTGCGAAGGGAAACAGATGGTCGTTGGGGAAGGATAGACAGAAAGGAAGAGGAGAGTAACTGTGTGGAGAAGAGGGAGACCATCGTTATAGTATAACCATTGACTTCTATTGTAAACACATATATGTATGTTGTGGAAACTACTTCAACTGCTAATAAATTCGGTAATTCCAAAACTGTAAATATTTCACAAAAACGTTGAAATAGGTGAACGAATGAATTTGATTTACATGCTTCTGACGTCATCAATTTTTGAGTTATAACGTTATGCGATCATCTTGTAGCCAAACCTTTATACCAGGGATTTTTGGAAAAAAATCCGAAATAACAGCGTAAGATCGAATGTCTATCAACAGTAGGTACCCTAAAAGCTGCAACATATATTTTTTTAATACAATTTCGACGATTGCATATATAGATACGGCTTAAAATAAAATTGAGAATTCGTGTATTAATTGATTAAATCATAAGCATGTTGTATGTAGAGACTCATTTCATTAAACTTTCTACAAACTTGAATAAAGGGTTCATATACAGTGTATGCCCTTTGGAGATGGAACCACGCTCTTATTTTGGCGGGGTTGCCCGATTTTCATTTTTTTTGTACTCCAAATATTTTCTTCAACTATATAAATAATTTTAAAATTTGGTCTCTCCTACGGCTTTTTGTGATAGATTATTGGATGTGGAAAACTGGGATTGACTATTAGTCAAATTTTTGTTTCAAAAAAATTAATAGCGATTTAGATTCAGCGATGCCTTAAATACATCTACATAATTTTATTTCAAAACTTACACAGGGTATTTAGCACAAATAAACAAATTTTCAAAAAAATTCATGTTTGTTTGGGTCTGTATTTTTCATACTCAGTTTTATTGGAACGATTTTGGTATGGTAAAATTACTTCATTATGAAGAAAAAACTGGCCAAAAACACGGTAAAATTATTTTATGCTCACGGAGCAAGTTGTGTATGAAATTATATTGTTTGCAGTGTTTGGTGGAATTTAAAATTCTCGTATTTTCGCGAGGAAGCATGGGACCCACATCAAATTTTACGGAATGAGTACTAGCCCTAACTAGAAGGCTTTAATAGCAAAACATTTTGCAAGTCGTTTCCAAGACCTGGTGGGGCACATATTTTTTGCTTTTTTTTTTTACTTTTGTTGAAGTTTTTTGTTATTATAGCCTTCTACTTAGGGCTATTAATCACCCTCTAAAATATAATGTTAGTATCATGCTTCCTTACGAAAATGCGAGGGTGTTTCGAAATATACAGGGTGTTTGACTACTCGTGTTACAAACTCTGAGATCGCACAGGAAATCTGACGCTGAAAAAAAAGGTCCTCCTCAACATGGTCCGATTCCTTACCGTTTTTGTGATATTTCGATTTTTCAAAGTTTTCAAAATTTTACGACGTATGGACGAAAAACGTTTAGAACACCGTTATATCGATCGCTACAATACATTTGAGAGTACCGTTGGATTCTACGTTAAATTTACGAGAGTATTATAATAAATATATTATAATAAATAAATATACGAGAATATATTATAATAAATATCTATAAGAAATAATAAAATATGTCAAAAACGGTAAGAAATCGGACCATGTTGAGGCGGACCTTTTTTGTTCAGCGTCAAATTTCCTGTGCGATCTCAAAGTTTGTAACATGAGTAGCCAAACACCCTGTATAAAAAATGAGATGAGGTAATCTTTTATGGTTGAATTTAATACTTCGTCAGTGGAACTACTTAATGCATTGTTCAAAAGCTGATTAATTTTCCTCAAAAAATTCATTGGAAATTCAAATAAATAGTTTTTTAATATCCAAGAAGAGCAATAACAAATGTGCAATCCTGGGCTAAGTTTGGTAAATGAATTATAGACTGAATATTCAATACTTTTTTACATCACTGGTTGTCAACTAAAAAACGTCCTCCAACTTTTACTTGAAGCTGGGCGAAACATTCTTATTGGCCAAACATGGACTTCCTTGGGCAAACGATTGCCACAAAAGGAATAGGAAAATTCGAATAACAGGGTAGAATAATGCAACTTTATAGACCTGTATGACGGATATCATATAACTTTTGTTTCAAGCAACTAATATTGTAGCGGAATCTAACGAAACAAAGCTGCCGGCTTAATAACTCTTACAGAAATTCAATCCGGAATAAGGAAGTTAATCGGACCTGCCAGCGCGCGGAGTGATTAAAGTCCTAAACGAAACTTGAGCTTTGCATAATTATTCGGCTTTTCTCTAATTAAATCCCCGAAACTTTTGAGCCGTTTAGTCGGATAGTCGTGAGAGCAAAAAAGTCTGCCGTCGTTGGCGTATGTGCGCGTTCATATTTGATGATTTTTCGCAAAGTTGAGGACGGTATTTCTCATATCTGTCGCAGTGAAAATAGCGCAGTATATGGTTTAAATGTTACTTCATTTCAATGTACTGCTCGAAAAAGAAGGATAAGTAATAAATACGTTATGATTATTCTAATTTAAGTAGTATAATTGATATCAGTGAATCTGGAAGTCAAAAGTGAAAGTCAAGTCGATTAAACTAAACATACCTTAGTCCAAGGTCCCATCCCTGTTGAGGTACAGAATACTAAGGTTTCAAAACCAACATACATTGTTATTGACAAATAAAGAATGTAAAATCGTTTTAAGTTCGATTTGGTAATTTCAAATACACATGGTTTAATAAATATAGTGAAGTATGGGCCAGTAAATCCTTTGGCTCAATAAATACTTTGAGGTTGGACATGCAGAAGGGCTGCGCTAAATCATGCGGATTAAGGGGGGACATACAATTAGAAGGCCAAAAAATCAAGCATTTTTCAAACTTTGCTTTAACTACGAAGGAATTATTGAAATTTATTGAAATTTGGCATGATGTTTTGTACATGTTTAAAGAATATAAAAATATATATTTTTTAATTTTTAATTTCAAAATGGCAGATTTATAAGCGGTCAAAGGCAGCACGTCCAAGAATGAGGCATCGACTTGCGGGCGTTCTGGAGGCCGTAATTTTCATTTGAAACAGTCAAATGGAAAAATTTGAGTTAATTAATGTTATAGTTTCTACGTGAACTAATAAAAAATGAATTTTCGACTTTTCTGCAATAATTTTCATATTTTGCAAAAGTCGTATTGTATAAACTTTTAGTGCACGTAGAAACTAGTTATATAGACAAGAAATCCTGAAAGTTTCGTCAAGATCGGTTGAGAACTTTTTGAGATATCTTTCCCGCAAATTTCAAAAATGTTGTTATGAGAAAAACGCGTTTAAAGTTTTGACTGCCTGAAAAGGATACTACACTTACGCCTTAATCAATGATGCCAGGGGCATCAGTAACTCTCAGATTCTTCATAAAACTCATTTATAATTTGCCGAAGCTCTTGACGAGCCTATATAAATTTTCCCAAGGTATATCAAAAGAAGGCACTATAGACAAAAGTTCCCCTGGGTCGACACCGCCGTACTACGCTCTCTCTTCGAAGAACGGAAAAAAAAATAGAAGGGCTTTGAATTTGATTTTAAAACATTGCATGCATATTCTACGATACATTTAATATCTTTTTTAGGTAAAAAAAAACAATAGATTTTTTGGACCCTCTAATTGTATCTCCTCCCTAAACTCCTGTTGTAATGCTCTGGCTACATACATACCTGTATGGTATGAATAGAGTCCGGCCACCGATCAGCTAGTCAGATCCGGCCGACGGAGTGGTTACCGATGCATTCTGAACGTGTACAGCAGATCGCACATCGCCTACTTGCAATTTAGTTCATCCAGAGCCGTGGAGTATATACGTTACGCGCTATATTTTTACGCGAGATTGAAGTATACGGACCGTTTTAAACCGACTCTAAGGTGGTGCTCGAGACAATGCAAAAATTTGAATTGTCAAGAAGTCAACTGCTAATGTTTGCGATGACTGATGGTGCCACGACAATGCGCGTGGTAGGCCGTTCTCTTCAAGAACTTTTCAAATGTTACATATAAAGTGCATGCGCTACATCTTATGGCCGAAACTATTAGACAATGTTTCTATAGGTATATACACTAATATCAAGTAGTAAAAAAGTGTTTCTGAAATCTCCAAAACGTCTTCGTGTATTCCACAGCAG
This sequence comes from Aromia moschata, assembly GCA_029963805.1. NCBI lineage: Eukaryota > Metazoa > Arthropoda > Insecta > Coleoptera > Cerambycidae > Aromia > Aromia moschata. Next base: position 34,696 of record JAPWTK010001338.1, read on the forward strand.
ATGTCCCAATATTCCCGAACCACCACAGCCGATTCTTACACGCTGGGGAACGTGGTTGGAGGCAACTTTTTATTATGCTAAATATATTGAACAAATAAAAGTTGGAATACTAGAGTTCAATCCCAACGAGGCTGGCACCTCGTTGCGGCCCTAAAGGTCCTTCTAAATCTGCCGCCTTGTCACCTTGTGCTGGTGGAGGCGGCGGCGGCATGCTTCCTTAGGCTGCGCGGGAGTGGCTTCTGGAAAGCCCATCGGGTTGTAGCATTTCAACCTCATTGCGCAGTTGGGGTAGGATGGGATCTCGGTCACCGTCACAGACCGCTGTTACATACCGGCACACGACGCGTGGCTGGAGAATACAAGAGATCTAACCAGCAACAGCTGACTCATTTGCTATTCAGACTGGTCGGTTTCGCAGGATCAGGCTTTGGAATATGGATAAGTAGGATCAATACTGGTGCGTCAACACCATTGGGCAAACATGCCACAGTATTCCAGACCTAAATCCTCGCGTTAACAACATGTGCAACAGTATGTATGTGTAGAACCACGTCGGTGGCAGACGAATCTGCATATACACCGACAGTCAGGCTTCACTGATGGATGTGCAGTCATGGAGGGTTGATTCGAGGCTTGTTTTTTAAAAGTTCTTATTGAATAGTTATGTTTTAGAGCTGGATGAATCAGCTAGCTAGAACTTGCTTTTTATAAACCAAGTTTTTGTATGTGTAGTATAACAATGAATTAATAATAAATAGTAGTAGTAATAATGAAAAATCACCGGTTATAAACCTGCGACTGTAGTGGGAGTTATGTGTATCATGCAAGTGCAATATGCCCTTCGACAATAGTTTAGATATTAATTGGTGGCGTAGGAATTTATTTTATATAGGGGTAATAAAATTTGTTGTTTTAAGAATAATGAAACTTGTCCTATTACATAAGATTTAGCCACTATTAACTCACCACAACTCACGAAGATTCACTAATACCTGATAAATATCAACAGAATGCGTCATCAAAACCTACCGTACCTATCTTCATATTTTCATACTCTCAGCTGGCTATTACATATTATGTACTTACAGTATAGGGCATTGCTTGCAACCTCTGCCATTATTAAACTTGTAACGAAATTTTAGTTCATTTCGTTACACTCGCCTTTATCAGGTATGTATTATGCTTTTAAGGAAAAGGGTAAGCATCAGTTTGAATCCGTTGTCTCATTTAAGCTGGTATGTGCTTCTATAGATTAATATACTCCATGATGTACCTTCTACGCATACTTTTGGCTTCTATGCTTTGCGCAGTCGTGAGATTTTTAAGTCAGCATTGTAGAACGGCAGACATGGGTGTTTAGAGACGAATGTTCTAGAGGTAAGTGGGTGATTTAACGATATTTTTTGTTTGATGGATGTTTAAATAATCTGGCTTTATTTTCAGTAATCCTTGGATATTTGGATATTTCTGTTGAGAAATCTTTTGTAGAATGACGAATTCTAACTGTGTATGATAATATTTTTTTTGTATCTCTATTTGATTAATTTAGGAATTACACGGTGGACACGAGGTGCCTTTTGAGTTATTCAAAGGACGTTCGTGTGCCTAATTTTCATGTTGGTTACTATATAGAACGGATATTTTGGGTGCTGAATTTTTGTAGGAACGTATCGCTCGGGCCCTAATATATCCACCTGTTGAACGAGTGATAGCGGCTATAGACTTCAATAACGGATTCGCCGCTGTGAAGGGCCATTTTGGTTTTCCAAGAATAGGAAAAATTTGCAGGCAGCCACGAGGTCACCGAATTCCAATTTCAGGTAAGTTTCATTGTTTTTTTTTTTGTATGGTTTATACAGGGTGTTCCACCTAAGGCGGATTCATCCATAACTCTGTTATTAGAAATTTAACAAAAAAGTGCCTTGGGTGGTAGTTGTCTGGAATAATTGTACATATGAGGAAAATATTTTCAATTATATAGGGTACTCCATTTATTCTGCACGCCACTTAACTTTGTTATTTTAAATGGAACACCATGTATATTTTTACATTTTTTGATTCCCCATTTAATTATAGGTCGACTTTGTTAAGGGTTCCCTATACCTATATCTTATAGTTTTTGAGATATTCAACTGTCTTTGAAAAAAATTACGATTTCAGCTCTTTGAATGAGGCCCAATAGCATTTAAACCATAAAAGCTAAAAACCTGCGGTTTGGACGATTAGATTTAGCACAAATTACCATACCTTTTTCACTATGGGCAAAATGGATACGTTATTCAGAGCCGGAAATATCGGACCCTACATTTGACAATTTTAAAATGTGAATACCATTTTTTTTCAAATGGCATGACTCATATTAAATAGTGCCGTTGGACGCGAAATTAAACGCCCTTTCTACTGATATCGGGTTATCAATACTTATCTCCAACAGTTTTCCAAGAATATTCGATTCTTTCTAAAGTTTGCAAAAAATCGGATGTCTACAGCGTCATGTAGGCTCTTCGAAGTATGTGGATTCAACATTTAAACGAAACCTTTTCCAACATGTGGATTGGACGTGGGGGACCAGTGAGTTGGCCTCCAAGATCTCCAGACTTGACAGTTGTGATTTCTTCTTATGGGGATTCATTAAAAGTAAAGTTTATGATACACCACCAACTACCGCGGCAGATATGCGTCAACGCATTTCATTAGCATTTCGGGAAATAACACCAGAAATGATGGTTAATGTTGGACATTCTTTTCAAAAACAAATCCACATGTGTATTAACCAAAATGGAGGATATTTTGAGCAGTCGATGTAAATCAACAGGCTAAGTTTATGTACCCTTTTCTTGACTGTGTCCCCTGTCTTTGTTTGAATTTCATTTCACTTTTGTTCTATATTAGTTGTTAGTGGTTTAATTTTGTTTGATAAACCACTTTTTAAACATCATTTTGAGCAGTTGTTGTCATTCAGTAGGCAAATTTGATGTAGTTTTTTTCTTGATTGTGGAGTTTCGTTCCATTTACGTTCTACTAGTTGTTGTTAGTGGTTTATTTTTGTTTGCTAAACCATTTTTTAAACATGCCAGTAAGTATTATTACTGCCAAAGCCTGACAAAATGTGAGGGAAAAGTGATTTTGCAACGCCTACGTGACGCTGTAGACATCCGAATTTGCAAACTTTAGAAAGAATCGAATATTCTTGGAAAACTGTTGGAGATAAGTATTGATAACCTGATATCAGTAGAAAGGGCATTTAATTTCGCATCCAACGGCACTATTTAATATGGGACGTTTTAAAATTGTCAAATGTAGGGTCCGATATGTAGGGTCCGGCTCTGAATAACGTATCCATTTTGCCCATAGTGAAAAAGATAGGGTAATATGTGCTAAATCTAATCGTCCAAACCGCAGGTTTCTAGCTTTTATAGTTTAAATACTATTGAGCCTCATTCAAAGAGCTGAAATCGTCATTTTTTTCAATGTTAAAGCATTTGGTTTAAATTTTAACCTTGGTACTCTGGTTTCAAAAATTACAGAGGACACCCGGTATAGTGTCCTCTGTAATTTTTGTTATCCCGTTATTACTTGAATTTTAATGTAATTAGTATCTATATTAGATATATACCTAATTGTCCACTGATTATTTTTAACTTAATATTTTTATACTTGTATGCTGTGTTTGCAAAATTTGTAAGTAGTCCTACTATATTGTTGTAACTAAACCTCAAGTATACCTCTGTTATTATTTCTGGTTTGAACTTTTCATGCACCCTTGCTGAGCCATTGACATTAGAAGGAAGTAGTACCCATGGAAGCTGTCTGAGAGATTGAGTCTGTGGATCTCCTCGTTTGACGAAGGTATTGCTGACCAGCTCCACTTAGCGTACAGAAATATTGTTAATCAGAGCTAGGTATTATTGTTTCAGTTTGTACACAACAAGTTCCGAGTTTGTACACAATTTGTGCAACTTGTATTTATGTAACAGAATCTTTTAATATACAATTTTATCTTAACCTACTAGTAGTATTGTCTCTTCATTAGCTGGCGCCCAATTAACTGTTTTCAGGTTACGGTTGTTGTAAAACCTAAAGGAAATCACGTACTCACGACTCTGAGCTAGCTGGAACTACATGCTGTAAGCTCTAGGGGTAGTTGCCAATACAAACCCCAGGGTTTCATTGCAAACTACAGTGAACTGCGACTGATTCATTACAAATAATGACTCATTTCAGTATTTGTGTGCTAGACTATAGATTGTTTTATGAAATTCAAATGAGGTAATTTAAAAATATAATTTTGTTAAATTACCAAATTTAACAAAAAACAATGTGGTTGCATGTTTTTACTTGCTGCGAAACCTCGTTTTAAGTTAACGATTTTACCGACCTCACATATCGTTTATTCGGCAGCTATCAGCGAAAAAATCCTAATTGAAAACATCGGCGTGTTCGACCGCGATAACTTCCAGGGGGCGCTTTTGTTCCATTAATTGACGTTTGAAGGTTTGAAACGAGTGCGATAATGGTAATGCCGCCGATGTAGGGCGATTTCACCCCTGTCGGGATTAGTAACGTGTGATACTCTTTCCGAACTTCTTTCTAGCGGGGATTCGATGAAATCAAAACCTTTTTTTAAGCTAACAGTGGCGGCTGCTCCATAGGGCGTCAAAGGCTGGAGCTTTCCAATGATACTAAGAGATTACCGTTATGGACAAAATAATTCTAGCGCATAAGCATTATGGCCAACATTGGTGAAATATATTTCTGTTATATAGAGAGTCCCATAATTATTCCAAAAAATTTAAATGGTGTGATCTACAGGCGATTTTAAAGGGGGGTCTTTCTTATAAACCTTCGATTAGGACCCTCCTTGCAAAGTTATTCGTACATACAAGGCGAGCTAAAACTGTGAACAAACATTACCAAAAACGCATAGCAGGCATGTGTCACTTTAATGTTTCTTTTAATTGTACTTTGCAAAGTATATTTCGTTTGTCCAGTGTAAAAAGTATGTTCAAATTATTTTAATTATTTTCATCAACAGCACAGACAAATAAATTATATGGTCTTATTTCCATCACTCAGCCCATTAATGACATTAATAAGTATTGTTTCTTTTTTCTGATTACAAAGTTAATATTAAAATAAAAATTATGTTGATAGCAAATACCTTGTGTTGTATATGTAACACGAAAAATGTTTTATCAGTAATGGAATTTAAAACACAGGTTTTTTTTCTAATTCGATTTAAAAGTTATAATTATATAATTTTGTTAATTTGAATCGCCAGAAAGGGATGAAAAATACTGCGGGACACGAATATATGTATGTATTTTTATTTTAAAACACACTGGAAAATATAAATTTAATAATCTGCCAGCATTTGTGAGTCGATTTTGTACACATGCATACAACCCGCTTTATGTGGAATCGTATGACAAAAAAGACGCATTGAAAAATATACCACAATAAAAAAATACTGCGTTATGGAGTTATTTATTGAATGAAAAATGCAAAGTGTAAACGTTGATGAATACTGCAGTACTAGAATAACGGCAAGAGGTTTTCAATTAAACCGTGAATAATAACACAGCGTATATCAAACAAAATTCTGTAACCGCTTTTTGTTTAGTTTTATCACAAAAAAACCTCATACAGAGAGAATTCACGCTTCTGTTTTTTAAACACAACGGCCTATTTCACCTTGTTTAAAAAGGACAACACGTTATATACATAACATTTATTTTTTTTGTCAATTTGCCAATTTTGAGTTTCTTGTACAATTCTGGATAAATTCCATTATTTTGTTTTTCAAAATTGAAGTACTTAACCTCACGAATGTGTGAAATGTAATTATTTTCAAAATTGACATAATGCAACTTTTAAAAGGGGGTTACATTCACTGACCCGTCATGTCAGTCACATCCATTCATTTAAAAATAATTGTTGAAAAATTACGTACCAAATTCTTTCGTTTATTTACATTTCACCGCTACAAAACACGAAATAATTTAAAATTTTTGATCGTCTTCGAACCTCGTGGTGAACTAAATGGTGAAATTTATGCCGAAATGCTAGACAGAGCTATAGAGCCTCTTATAATCATGAGGTGGAAAATCAAAGAGACGCCAATGGAAATCTTGCTTTAGATGAACATTTGCTGCACTTCCAACAGGATGGAGCACCTCCCTCATTATGTACGCCCAGTAAGAGAGTGGTTGGATAATCCATATTATCCGGAGCAGTGGTTTGGTAGGAGGGGACCCATTGAATGGCCACGTAGGTCACCAGATCTGACACCACTCGATTTCTTTCTATGGGGTCACTTGAAATCAGTTGTATTCAAAACTCAACCAGATTCAATTGAACAACTGCAGCAAAGAATTGTACAAGAATGTAGAGCTATTTTACCTGACACTCTTCAACCCGTCCGCGAACAGTTTGAATATCGGCTGTAATTGTGTTTAGAAAACAATGGAACCCATTTTGAACAATTAATAAAGTAATTATAAAGGTAAGAATTTGAGTATTTTGCCACGTAGTTCTTAAAATGTGACAGCTACGTTCTCTCACCACGTTCACCTTTATATCCCAGGGCAGGTTCTCGAGTCCCGTTTGGAAACTCGGCCTTTGTTTTAATGAAGAGATCCTAAATTAAAGAAAACACATTAACTAAATGTTAGGAAAATGCAATATCACCTTTATTATTTTTCTTTTCTCTTATCTCTTTACCAGTTAAAATTATGTTAAAAAAAAACAACACTATCACAGTATTGGTCTTGTTTACGACTAATGATATACAAGAATCAATATATATACATATATATGTCTATACCTTACCAAATGCAATTGCAGTTAGTGCACAGTTCCCATATAACTTAACTATAATTTAATAAAATATATTCAGAAATTAATCCACTAGTTGCAAGTCACTTAAACGAGTGAGTCTAATTACATTTTAATAATGTGGGGGGAAAACAAGTACATATAAATCTAGAGATAAAAAAAATATGATGATCCTGATAATTATTATACAAAAAGGTTAATTTTTACAACCAATTACTTATCTTCAGGTGCTTGGTGTAGTAGAACGTAGTCCTTCACTTTCGATATGCAGCTAGATGTAATAAAACGTAGTACTTTACTCCCGATATCCAACTAGTCCAAAACTCGGCTCCTGGTTGGAGAGGAAGGAATCCCAGAATCCTTAACGCAGCGTATCACAAACTAAAGATCTCCAGAATACCAGTACAGAAGACACGTCCGGTAGGAAAACGCTTGATATTAAGAATTCTTCGCAAAACGCACGGTCTCAAAAATGTTTAGTGCCAAGAATTAAAAAGCCTAAGAAGAAAGGTCTAAGAAGAAGCCTAAAACAGTTATTACACAATGCAAATAAATATCTACCTAAAATTTGGCTTTAAGAAACTCTTTCCCTTCACGGGCTTCAACACGTGATTACCGTAGTCTGTGGTTATAATCCAGCATCCGCTGATTAAAAATACACGCAAGGTATTTACAATTACGCACTGAAGAACTAATCTGCCATCCTCATAAACCTCGATGGATTAAAATATCCCACGTAACTTAGGATAATTAAACGTTCCTCAATACTCCAACAGCACAGTAATGTATAGGCTAATTGTTAGATGTTGCGATGCGTACCCTTCGAAAGCTTGACAGAAAAGGAAAGACCTCGTGAACTTCCCACTCCTAGAAACCTCGCAAGCCATCGGTTGTGTACGACTGCGCGCACCATATCTTCATGGATGTTAATTAGTCAGAAGTATATATCCCTTCGATGGATAATGAAGTGATTTCGATTCAGTGGCTTGGACTAGACAGGTGGACACGCTGAGATTCTCAAGATGTTGATTATTAACAAAAATATGGACTTAAAACGCTTGACGGACAGTGCGTCCTCAACTGCCGTACTTGCGAACCTCTTAATGGGTTATATACCTAAACAAACATATGGGCTTAAAACGCATGACAAACAGCGCACCCTCAACTGTTGTACTGGCGAACCTCTCATTGGGTTATATCGAAAAAAATAAGAGACTGAAACGCATGAGGTTACCCGTCCCAAGGTTAACCTCTTAGCGACCTACTACTAACCTTAATGTTTCGTTAAACCAAATCGATATTAGCGTATATTGAATTAACAATAACTCATTTTTCTTTACTCTGAATTAACCAACCGTAACAATTTCATTATCATACTTTTAAAAGTTGCATTATTTCAATTTATAAATTAAATACATTCCACACATTCATAAGGTTAACTACCTCAATTTTGACAAAAAAAGAAATATGGGACTTAATTGTACAAGAAACTCAAAAATGGCAAAAGAAATAGGGGTTGCCATTTAAAATTTTAGGGGAAGGTGCCCTGGGGGTTAGGGGGTTGAAAGTAATACGACAACAAATGCCTCAAAAGTTGTCCCCCTTGATACGTAAATTGACGTGTTTCGCCAAATTTTGATACTGTCGTTAGTTTAGGCAATATTAAATGCTGTTCATTTTCAAATTGACACCGTGTATATTTATATGTTTATACTAAGAAGACTAGAACTAATATTCAACAATAACAAATTAACGAAAAAATATCGAGCGTCTGTCAAATGTATTCGCACCACGGACATTCACACGGACTCTAACCTCTAATGCACACAGATTAGTACAGAACCACGGTATACGTATATATATATCTATTTATATACCGTAGCAACCAGAGTACACAACTGTTTACAGCGCCTCTGGAGGCGGACATATTCGAGCCCGTCGCGTTATACAGAAAAGCTGCAAAGAAAGAAAAGCCGCAGTTCGATCTCCTTAGTTCTAGACTTCTTGGTTTATATACATATATGTATGTTCAGGGTGATTTTTTTATCTTGATTACCCTATTTTATTAGTAGCCTGCTAGAGGTAATTGTAATTTGCGAAAAGTATGTCCCTACCATCTGACAGTAGAATTTGGCATGTAAGGTAAGTAAACTGCATGACATTAGACGTTGCGTTTTTTTGCCAGAAACATACCAGTTTCATAGCATCATTAAAAATATGTTCTAATTTGGAGTTTATTTTCTAAATAAGAGTTATGACACAATATGATGTGTGTTTTATATTACATACTAGGGGACACACTTTTTGTTACATGCCAGGGCTTAGTATTTAGGATCGGTAACGTTAATCTGACGAAATAACACTCAAAAGAACTTACCCATACAAATTCATAAAATTTGGGCCTAAAACGCGAAGAACCTTGACACGAAATACACTATGAGGTTATAATTATTTAATTAAAGTTTTAATTCCCAATTATAAAACTGGGCCTTACAACATCCGTATTCTTGCACAGATAACATGTCTGTGATGAGGTCAAATTCCAATGGCACTATACAAGTCTATTAAAAATAGCTGGTAATTAAATTACAGGTGCACAAGCCAAATTTGGGTTCCCTAATACATTTAAACATACTCATTACTTACTTAGTAGATAGTAGTATATGCGACTCTCATTTGTCAGTAACAGGTATCTTGGGAACTGGTATTTGGAACAGGTATGCCCTTGAAGAAGGAACACATTATACCTGTTATCGTCAAATTCTGGATACCTCGACGTAACGAAATAGTTAAACCACATTGATAGGTACACCAGCGTTACCAACTCTACCTACTTTTCGGTAGATCTACCTACTTTTAGTGTCTTGCTCAAATCTACTACCTTGCACCAAAAACCTACCTACTTTTTGAATTTTTCGAAAATTTAAATCATATCTCCATAAAAATGACAATAATTATTTATATTTTTTATTGCATCAATCTTTCTATTTATTTTTTATCCATTGATGTATTTAGTGAATGTAATGGATAATAGATGTCGTTCCAGGTTATTGTGCAACTATCAAAATATTCATATATATATGATATATGAAAATATTTTATTTACTTTTTACATCATGGCGGCGTTTGATGTTACCAATTGTCGATTCTAGTGAGCGATAAATTATAGGGATATTTATTAACTTTTTTACATTTATTTCATTGTACCAACCTAATAATGAGTTAAACGGTTTCTCTTAGGGACAAACCTATGATAACTCTTAGGTTTTAGTCATTGAGAGTTGGGAGTATTGAATTTGACCATTTATTGCAAAGTGTAAACAGTTAATAAAAGGTTTGTTCCAATATGTTCAGTTCAGAACTGTACGAGTGTGCGCAAATTGAATTTGCGTTCCAACAGACACAGAACTGATACCGGTATTAGTTCAGAGAGCGTTCCAACATCAACCAAATTAATTTAGAATTGGTTCAAGAACGGTGAAATTAGTTCCTGGTTCGAAGATGGAACTGCACGGGACTGCTTTGTAACACATGCGTAGTAACAACGACTTCGAACTTAACGTAATAAAGCCTGAGCATTTGTCTGGCAGACGATAGAAGAATATGATTTCATAAAGATTTTGTTTTTGTATGTAATTATTTGGTTAGGTGTGAGTCTATTTTATTTATGAATTTACTTAAAATGAATGTCATCAACTAAAATATCGGCGATTATTTGTTAATCGAAGCAAGTGAAGAGATTTAGAACTATTAATATACACACCAACTATATTATAGGGTCTAACAAAACTAAATTGTTGACATAAATTACTTTAGCTTAGACATCAACCTAGATTGATATGATCGGACAAAACGCAAAAGAATATTTAGTATCAATCACAAAATATATAAATAAACTATTAATCTTTTAAGAAGGTAGATTTAAGGTTATGTTCACAGTACTGTTTAATTTGAAATTTTTGGTGGAGGGAGAAATCCGCTGTTCCATCACATACCAGAGATTAGTACAGAACTAATACTAAGTTGACACATGCGCACAAAATAATTCATTACTCGTTCAAGAATGGTTCATAAGTATTCTGTTGGAACAAACCTAAAATTGGATAACTTATTTAAAACAGTCTATAACATTATTAAAATGAGCGAAAATAAGAAAAAATTCTCTACCTCAGAAATTAAAGAAGCATTACAATCAAAAATATTCCGCGCTGTGGGAAAAAAATAAAAACTACGCAGGGTGGATAACAGCAAGTCATAAAGTAAATACATATTTTCGCTGCATCTCTGAAAACATTTACGCCCGAAGTCTGTTTTTCCTCCATATTCAGCAGTTTTCTTTATGAAAATAGTTAAAATACGTCTTATCCAATCGAAAAATAAATTCAGAATACCAGATTTTTACTCGATGATCTCTAAAATACTTGAAAAATAAAGGTAGTAGATCTACCAACTTTTCATAGCAGGATTTGTTGGAAACTACCAACTTTTAAAATCCAATCTCCTACCTTGACACATTTTGAGTTGGCAACGCTGAGGTACACGCACACATCGTATTCCGATGATCTTGAACGCTGTCTAACAGGCCACGGGAAGCAGGCAGGCGCGTATAAAGGCCGTTATATGACTTTCTGTCGTGGTGTAGGTCACACGCTCTGTGTGTATTAAGGTAAATACAGACCGGCCAACAAAATGTGGGCAACTTGTTGATATTGGTGTTGGCAACATGTACCCCGTCAACTAGCGTCAAGTTGACGGACACTCGGCAACATTGAGCGGCATGGCATTAAAGAAATTTGTTGACTGTTGCTTGTATCCGTGTTTTCCACTTCAAATGAAAAACATCGCTCAGTGTGTACGGTGGACGGTGTTGTCAACAAGTGGTGCAGAATCTAGTAGTGACATTTCAGACTACTAGGTGCGTTAATAAGAATTATCAATAAACCTTCTTTGTGTAATCATATTAGTTCTAGTGAGAATAAATTAATAATAAATAGTTAATGTGTTGATTATTCACTTGACATTAGCCTTTACGAACATCAATGATGGCTTCGCACACTTCGGGTACAATTGAGGAAATTGATTGCTTCGATAATTTAAACAAATGCATTAGACTAGTAAACGAATCATATCTAGCTGAATATAGTAGAATAACCGCTAATCTTATTGATGGTGGAGTAGCAGCACGGTAGTTTGTATTTTCTTTGGAGATTTTAGGGGCAATTAAACAAAGAATTTCTTCGAAATCATATTGTGTTATTCTGAGGAAATTGCGAAACGAGCAATCATCGTTCAGTCATAATCAGACATTAAGTTGTCACCATGGCTTCTTCCGTTTTTTAAAAAGTTCCTCTGTCACCACCTTCTTTTTCGTTTTTGGACACGAGCAGTTATTATGATGAAAGCAGCACTCACACCAGCAGCAACAGTATCATTCATTTTTGTAAACTGCCTTTGGTTTGGACTCGCAACTGGTTTTGGTTTAGACGCACAACACTGTTGAAAACATGTATCTATATACAAGTTGCTGTATCCAATAATTTGTTGCCAGCTCCGTCAACAAGTTGCCAACATTTTGTTAGACTGGTCTGTACTTACCTTTACTGAACTTTTATTCAAACTTAAAATAAAATGTTTGAATCTTATTACATACATACACAGCTAGGTCGCGTACATCCTAATGTATAAATATTTAATAGAAGGCCACATGTTTCTATAAAATAATTAAATATGATCACTTAAAGTGTTAAAATTTTACTCATAAAAATCCGCTTATCAGACCCGCTGGAACACGTCGAGTGCTATTTATTCACACTAGAGGGCAGCTCTATATGTCACCGCTGTTAAGATGTTTTACAACAAGTTGTGAAGCCTTTCAGCGAGTCATTATGTAATAAATAATTAAAGATGGTATTTCAGCAGGATTCTACACCTACTCATAAGTCCAGAACAACTTAACCGTTGTTGGCTAACAACATTCCAGAATTTATTTCAGTGTAAGAAAGGCCTTCAGCGAGTCCAATTTAAATTCGTCAGACTATAAATTGAGGTCGATACTTGAAGATATAATTTGTAAAAAGCCTCACAAGAATATTGAGCTTTTGGAGCGGGCTATAAGTAAGGCAGCGGCTTACCCATGAAATACCCATGCTCAAATACGGGTTCATGTATCACAGTCATTCGCACTGCAGTCGATGACTGGCCCAGCAGACTGAAGGACTGTAAAAGTCAAAGGCTGACATTTTGAATAACCTATACATATTTTTATTTTATATAATGCACTTAACAAAGCATATACAGGGAGTTCCGTATTATTATATTCAAATTTTAGGAGCATAAAGTAGACTTAGTTCTAAGCCTAAAAAAACATACAAGTGGTAGGTCGATTTCTAGTTGTGCCAAAGTTACAGGCTAATGAAATTATAAACGATAAATAAATAGATTTAAATTCGACAAATTAAACAAATTAAATTAAATTTTAAAAGTGCTCTTCTCCTTGCTGAATACAAGCTTGTGCATGTACGCTTGTTTTTTCGTAATTGCTGGGCAGCTTGCCGGATACGCTCCAATAATAAAACTCTTCTCTGGTGCTTGAAAGGACCCCGCACAAACCTTATGGAAATTGGATTCCTTTCGAATTGGTTGAAAATTTAGTATAATGTAGTTCTTGACTTCCTGATCAAAAGTTACCATAGGCCCGAGCCATTCCTATGAACAGTTTTCAAGATATGGATGGATAAAGAGCGAGATATTGTCTATTTGGCGGTACTCCAAAGCTCGATCTATTGATCAATACCACTCAATCCAACTGCTTATGGCAAAAAGCTTACAATGCATTCACCCCTAGAATTGTAAAAGGTCACTTACTAGAACCCCAGAACCCTAACCTCAAAGTCTGACTTCAAATCCCTAACCCCTTGAAACTCAATTACTCGTGACATACACTTCTAAACACTAACACTTTGGTTTTGGAACATTCTGCGTTCATCCACAGAATCGTAAAGTACTATTCACTAGAGCCCTAACCTCAAAATCTAACCCCAAATCCCCAACCCCTTAACACTCTATCACTCGTGACATAATCCTATAAACATTAATATTTGGAACCTTTTGCGTTTATTCCCAGAATTATAGAAGAATACTTACTACAACTTCGGAATTCTAACCTAAAAATTCCTAAGCCCTTATAACTCAGTTAGGCAAGTTTTTGAACATTAAATCTTTGGAGCTTTCTACGTTCACTACGTACACAGAATTATTAACCACTATTCAATTAGAACCCCCAATTGATGGCGATTGACTTAGGATCCGGAAAGTGTCCTTGTGCGGGGTCCTTTGTGCGGATAATTTATGTACCCTCATATACTACATATTTGTAAATCTGCTAAATGTTTCATGTATCCTCAGAAGTAAAAAATCTAGAGGATTAAGGCCAGGAGATCTAGGTAGCTATACAATAGGACCCCTTCGAGCAATCTAGTGGATAATTTAAAATTAAACATTGTCGATTTAAATTCGTTTATATACAGTTTGTCCACTGTTAGTGTTTCCAAGAGGAACACTTTTTTTTTCATTTTATCGAAAAAGGTCATTCTTATCAAAAAGATTTGCTTATTTTTAGAATGAGATTAACATTTATAACTCAAAGTTAAAGGTTAGGTGTCAGAATTTAAGAAGCCAGCGCCACTGCGACAATTTTGGAACTAATTACTGTGCCATTACTTCTCCGTTGTACACCGTGTTTAATGTGACTGTTGTTGTATTTTATAATTTTGGTGTAGCCTTTCATTATTTTTACCTTAAGACATCATTTGTGAGAATATGTGTATGTCACGGCTTATCTTTAATTTTATTGGTTAAGTTGGCATCATTTTATTAGTTTTCCTTTGAGTTTTTATAAATAGGATAAGGATAAATAAGGATAGGTTTATTTTGAAAAAGTAAAATAATTTCTTATAAGGTATCTGTGTTTCTTTTTACGAAACTGTTTGACATCTTAAATAAGGTGAACTGGGGTAAATGTAAAAATGGGGCAAATGATACCAAAATAATTACCAAAAATAGCACCCCAAATTGATCAAAACTATCTTTGACGATCAAATGTTATTACCTTAACCTCTGTTATGGTATTACTACAACTCGGTTTGGATACAGCCTTTAGGGAAGCAATACGAGGCAGCTTTACCGAATTGAGTCATTTTTACTTTAATGTCAAATGGCAAAAGTATTTATTAACGTGCTGCCTTCATTTGCCTTTGAGGCAAATATTCTAAAGTATTAGTTACTATTATTTGTTGTTCACATTTTTCCTGTTTTCACATACAAATTTATTCAATACTTCCTGATTTTTTTTTGGTAATAACTTATGTGAACCTGTGAAAATTCTGATTTGGGACAAATGTACAACACATTAATTACACATTATTCGCAAAAAACTGAACGAAAACACCAATTATACGAAAGATGATTTGATTGAGATGATTGATGAAGAGTCCTCTTGAGGAAGTTAAGGGGGTATATACAATTAGACGGGCTAATATTACGCATTAAAAAACATTTATTTTTTACCAAGAAGGTTTTAGTTAATCATTACAAAACTTTGTATATTTGTTAAGATAAGAATGAACAATTCAAGATTTTTTTTTATTTTTCAAAACAAAATGGCGGCTGCACGCTGGCGCAAAGTGGACCTACAAAAAACGGCAACCACTCTGGACGTCGTAGTCTATAACAGTCCAGGAAATAAAATTTATGTTAAAAATACAGAAGTTTTTCGAGAAAGTCGGCGATTTTCCGTATGTTTTCAGATATTTTTACATTAGGTAATAATTAAATTTTGCAACATAAAATTCCAAAACATTTTACAGGTTTACAGACAAGCTAAGAGTATAAAGAAGAAACTCTGAAAGTTTCAGCCAAATCGGCCGTGTAGTTTTTGAGTAATCGTGGTTGCCAATTTTGAAAATGTTGTTTTGAGTAAAATTCGTTTAAAGTTTTGAATACCGAAAAATGGTACTTACGACTCAGACAGCAATTCCAGGGGCGTACAAAAGGCCTTCAATCTCTTCGTACATGCTGTTATTCATCTGTTGTAGTTCTTTATGAGCAAGATAAAATAGATAAAACTTTCACTAGGGCCCCCCGCTCTCGTATACCTGCTGCGCGCTGAAAACTTTTTAGAGAAAAATAATCGATTTTTTTGACCAACTAATTGTATTTACCCCCTCAAGAGTGGTCGAATGACGATTACCAGTTATAATACAAAAGTTTATATGCCCTTTGTTTTATAATAATAAAATTAAAACTAAGAAATAAAGTGAAGAACTTAATGATTTTTTTTACTGTTGCCCCATACAAACACATAATGTTGAATGTATGTTCGATGACAGTCGATTACATTTGCCCTCACTTTACGAGGCAAATGTAACATATTGCATCCTTTTAAAAAATACATGTATTTCTCTTTAAAAATATTTCAATCAAAATTTTTTTATCAATAATACAAAGTAAATGGTTTGAACGTTTTATATGAATTTTATTAGAGTTTTTGACTTCTACATTAAAATTTTGCAGATGTCTAAAACTACACTATGCAAATTATATGTTGCATATTGTTAAGTAGAACGTCAGATATCAAAATGAGTATCTTCAATTTTACATTGCAAATTTTTTTCTTCATTACAAGAGTTCTGGATCATAATTTCCTTCAGTATGTTCTTTTGCAAAGGTAATTTATTTGAAGGTACTGCAGTTTTTTTCAATATCTTCCCCTTTTTTTTAATCCTTGTTTGAAACCGACAAAATAATATCTTTCCAATAACCTTCAAATGCTAAAACTTACATCTATAAAAATAATCACCCTCAACAAAACGGAAAAAAAAACAGAGAACAAACTCTCATATATTTACTAAGTGGGTTTCCTATCTTCAGTTGTAATATTTAATATTAGAATTATGCGGCATTTTTCATCAAATTCATTCACCACGAAAATTTAATGTTTTCTTTTTTCAGAAAATATATGAAATGTTAAATGCGGGTCCCTTTTAATCCAGGATGAACAGCGAGGCACACAACAATACCTTTTCTTTATAAAATCGTCTTCTTCTTCTTCGCTTCACGTATTAGGCTAGTTTCTTTATAAAATGAGTGTTTTAATTTTTTATGTTAATTTTAATTTTAATTAAATAAAATTCTTCTCTTCTTCTTTTACCTCGTAATTTTTTATTTTCTGGTCACCCAGTACACGGTGATTGTTTTATCCTGACCACTTAATTTTATTCGTAAATGGCTAAAGAAAATTGTGATCTATGAAAAGTGACCTATTATGTTTCTACCATGTGAGATTAGAATTTAACACACATATATAAAACTGTATGCCGCCAGGTGCCGCGACTTTCGAACATATTTATTTTGTGTTCATAAACACACCAGTTTTATGGCACCATTGGAGAGGACTTCTAATTTGGCCAGCAGCAGACCATATTTTTCAACTAAACAGTGAATGATCATAAACCATAAAAAATATTGTATTTTTTACTGGTACAAAAATTATTACAACAATTAAGGTAGAAATGATATTTATTCGGACGTAATCTTACTGTAATGTTCAGTAGCTGAGAAAAGAAAAACTAAATTGCGGAGCTTTATTTAATATTGGAATTCATCTCACTGTCATAGCTCACAGCCACTTTCACCGAATTTATCGCTAGGTTATTGTATAAATAAATAAATGAATCGAAGTAGGTCAATTTATTCACAAATTGGGATTTATACAAAATTTTCAATGTTGAACACCTTTTCCTAATAACTTTTTTTTACAATTTTTAAAATATAGATAGTTTACTCCCTCAACATTTTACAATTTTTCGATTTTATAAACACCCAGTACATATAATGTTAATGTCGATGTTTATATTATTATAAAAACAAGGAACACTTTTTGTCAAGAATAACTCTTTTCGGTAAAATGAAAAATATAGTTTTCCCTCTTGGAAGCCGTTTGTTGGCGTACTGTATATCGCTTATAATTTCATAGGCCTGTACGCAGTGATCTTGAAGCGCTGGCAAGTTATATCAAAATGTGGACGCTTCTACAAAGCGTAGGTCGTTTTGAAATCGTTTCAGGATCATGAATTCACAGCGCGGAAAATCCTACCTGATTCTGTTATCGAATTATTCATAAATATACACAAATACAGAAAACAATCACATTTTTTCATTTTTTAAAACGGAATCATGTATAAAAACATATAATATATATAATTCCAACCATTCTTAGCGCAACCCGGAGCCAACGACGTGCACGTGGTGGTTATTTGATCCCATAAGGCTTTTTTGCATTGTTTTGTAATTTTATTTTTTTTTACATTTTTTGTTTTTCATTTTTTTTTTCGTTATATGATGGCAAACAAAAATAATTTAAACTTGTATCTAAATTGTATTCAAATATAGAGCAAAGAAAACTCAATTACTGTTCTCAAAAGTCGTTGCGGAGAACATTCGTCTTCTATCATATTAATTTTATACTTTAAATTCTCTTACCTAAACTCCCAAATCTTTAAAAATTCACGATGACCTGACTCGCCACTCTCTTCTGACCAGAATTCCAGTCCATTATTGTGATCTATAAATTTTAGACCCTCGTTTACATGTTCTATGAGAACGTGAATTTTTAAAGTTGTGGAAATAGTTTAAAAATAGAAAGATAGAAAAGAATTTAGAAAAATATCATCATATTTTAAAGCTTCTTTCAACTCTTTTAAAAGAGTTTGCAATCCCGACTTAACTTTGCCAGATGTGAAACAATAGTCCACAATTTTATTCATAGCCTTCAAGGCAACTATATACGGAAAAATTTTAAGATATCCAACATCAATCCTATAAATTTCAACATCATTCAACTCATCAGCACAAGTTAATAATTTCCTACAAGCGTCACCTTCGAAGCTATCTCTGTTAATTTTTGGCGACAAGTTTCAACTTTTTGGGCCATAATAAAGCTTTATAAAACTTTCAAAACTTCGAAGGTAACGCTTGTAGGAAATTATTAACTTGTGCTGATGAGTTGAATGATGTTGAAATTTATGAATCGGTTGGATATCTTAAAATTTTTCCGTATATAGTTGCCTTGAAGGCTATGAATAAAGTTGTGGACTGTTGTTTCACATCTGGCAAAAGTTAAGTCGGGATTGCCAACTCATTTAACAGAGTTGGAAGAAGCTTTAAAATGTGTTGGAACTATTTCCATAACTTTAAAATTTCACGTTCTCATAGAACATGAAACAATTTATAGATCATAATAATGGACTGGGATTCTGGTCTGAACAGAGTGGCGAGTCAGTTCATCGTGAATTTTTAAAAATTTGGGAGAAGTATAAAATTAATATGATAGAAGACGAATCTTATCCGCAACGACTTTTGAGAACAGTAATTGCATTTTTGAAGATTATATTATTTTTTGTTAAAAAAAATGCAAAAAAGACATGGGATCAAATAACCACCACGTGCACGTCGTTGGCTCCGGGTTGCACTAAGAATGGTTGAAATTGTTGAAAATGTTGAAAAATATGTTTTTATAGATTCCTTTTTTAAAAAATGAAAAAATTTGATTATTTTCTATATTTGTGTATATTAATATGTATAGTCCTTCTATTTTTAATTGAAAATGATAAATACGCCTGGGGAACAAAAAAAAAGCGGTGCAACTTTATGATTCCATGGGCGTGCATATATCTTTTATAAATTCGAAAATTGTGAAGTAATTTTTTTTCATTTAAATCAATATAGGAGATTAAAATTAGCCTGCATACAAAACTCTTAATATGTGTAATATAATTTGCTGTAAATAATTCTCATTTAGCCAGACAATCTCAAAAAATTGTCTGTTTTAGTAAACCTAGCTGAAATACACGTCACTGTATTAATCACGCGTCTTAAACAAGTCAGAATTCCAAATGTCGTTAATCATTTTAACGACGTCGTAAAAATGTTATGGCACAGTGGACCAAATAAGTATTTAAGGAGTATTAGATACAAACAATCCAATAGTATACTGGATTCCAGTTAAGGCATTCCAGTTGCCGGCTCTTCAAAATTTTCTTAAGTATATTAATATACATAAAATTGTTTTAATTTATAATTATTTTTTTCCAGCAATTTTAAACGCTTTATTTTAATGCTAACTAATAAATTTATATCTATGTATTTTTTTTAAAAATATTTCCAAACTAATATTTCTAAGAACGTCACGAACTAACAGTTTACTGAAGTATGAAGTATACTTGTATAGTGAGCGTAGCAATTTTAGAAAATATATCTGACAACCTTGCTTTTTTCTACCTATATTCAATTTAGAGTGGAAATACAGTATAATATCTCGACAACAGAATCAGGTAGGATTTTCCGCGCTGTGAATTCATGATCCTGAAACGATTTCAAACCGATCTACTCTTTGTAGAAGCGTCCACATTTTGATAGAACTTGCCGGCGCTTCAAGATCACTGTGTGTAATTTTGGAACGAACAGGAATCGACCTACCACTTTTGTGTTTTTTTAGTCTTACAATTGAGTCTACTTTGTGCTTCAGAAATTTGAACATAACGATATGGAACACCTTGCATTTTAATTGATTTTAAGTTTTTATTGTCTTTTACAATACAACAGGAGAGATTTTTGGCGCGACTATAAGCGACTACAAGCAAGTCGTTATTTCTTATATAGAGGCATCAAAAAAAAAAACGTCATCAGTTGGCCGAGAAAAAAAGACGTATTTCTATTCTTAATCGAATTTATAACCTTATTTACTTGTCAAGACTGTCACATTATATGACAGCCATTGTTTATTTTACAAATTGCGAAACTCACTTGTCAAAAGTTTGACATAACCGAAAAGCTTAGACAAGACCGCTATTTCCATCTCTTTCGTTCATAGCCAGAGTTGATGACATTTTTTTGGATGTCTCTATAGATCTCGCCATTACAACATACTTATGGAGATCTAATCCGGATGTGGCTTTGGCTTGGTGACGGATGACAATAAACGAGGAATATTTCTCACTTCATATGAGCTTAATGGTTTTATCGTTAGAGAGTGCTTTGGGAGGGACATTTGGTAGTTGCCGATCTTGTCGTATCTCCAAACGCATCAAATGGCGATACCTCGAAGATAACGCCACTAAACCCTACAGCAGATTAAACCCAAAAATTACAACTTCGTTTACTTCACGGTGATACCAACATGGCTACATTAAGGTGGATTTTGTATTATTATCCGGTCAGACACGGTACGGGAACGTAGCGTTAACGTTACGACAAAAACGGAAGATGTTTATATTATCAATACTATTTATATCATTCGTCTTCAGACATATAGATATATTGCAAGAACACAGTGAACTCTCGTTAAGAAATAATAGACGCGTATCGTGGCAGACAAACATTCTTCTCAACAATGACGGACGGTATGTGTATGACACGCAACGTGCTTGAACGGAACCGATTCGCTAAATATAAATACTTGTCTAAGAAATACATATAAGAATGTTTGTCTTGCTGGACACGTAACGTTTCCGCACCGTGTCTGATAAATCCACCGTACACGGACGGACTACGGCGAAACATACACACATTCCCTCTAGTCTATTTGACCTCGATGGTATTATAAAACCAACTCGATTAATTTCCCACCCTCGGAGTTTTGAAGAAAAAAAAAACTGCGCTCGTAACAGTGAGTGTTAATTTTTTTTAAATTTAAATTCGCTTATTAGGGACTACACGGCTCTCTTTGTTCCGCCGATGGCAAAGAAAATGGGGCTTAATTAATGTACATTTGTTTCAGCGAACAGATATAAAGAAATACAAAGGGCCACGACCGACGGTACTAATTCCGGCGAAATGGTGCCGCATCGCCGGCGCATTTTTATGACGGTAATGCGAGGCATAAACTAAATCGTATTAAAAATTAGAGACGCGCCGCACCTTCGTAATTCGGATATATGGCGTAATAAGCTGGAATGTGACTCGACCCCGTTGTGTTTTATTTTTTAGACATTTCAGAATCCCAGTGGCAGCAACACGTCCAGAATGAAAAGTGTGACAACATTTTTTACTATGCATACAGAAAATAAAGTTATAAATAACTTTTAGTGCTTACATACCCAAATAACCAATTTAGGTATGTAAGAATTTTTTTCGCAAATTTCGTTGGAGTTTTTTTTGTACTATATATAGCCTTCTACTTAGGTTTAGTACTCACTAGGGTCCGGAAAGTGTTTCACAACGCAGGGTCAGACTCGTAATTCATCATTCTCTCA